>JAODAL010003539.1:0-171787 GCA_025379985.1 Phyllomedusa bahiana
GGGTTTTTTGGGCTCTGGATCCTTTGGAAAAGGTGGGGCTTTGCCAGGTTTTTAGGTGGTATTTTTTACGGTTCCCCGGGGGTTGCACTAAGAAGGTGACACAAGCTCTGGAGGGTTGCTGGGGGGTTCCTGGTCCCGGGTACTTTTCAATAAATCCGTTCATTAAGTCTTAAACAAGTGCCCCGGCCCATGAAACCCACTGAAAAAACTGGGATACAGGGCCTGGACAGAAAGGGCGCGCCAACTCAAAACACCCAATTTCTCTTTCTTTCACCCTTTTGTTTTTCCCATTTTCTTTTCTGCATCCGCGTTGCTTTTGCAGTTGTATAGCAGAGTTTGGAGGGGGATTTGGGGTTTTTTTAATCTTGTTGCCATGTGTGTGCACAGTCACCTTTTAAAGGCCGCCTTTTGCCGTTTTGTCCCCTGTTTTTTCCTTTTGCCCCCTCAGTGTTGAGTTTCCTTGCTTTCACTTTCAAGACAGCCCTTTTCCGAGAACAAGACGCCCCCTGATCCTGAGGGCTTTCACATGCTTGCTGAAGTCCCTGCTGCTGTCGGGAACCCCTCATGATTCCAGATGGGGCCAAAGTCAGGCCCCACTCCAGGGGGCATATCTAATTGTGAGTTTGGCTGTCTTAACTTGCCATCGCGGGCTGGGTCAAGGTTTCCAATTTCTGCGATTGTGGGAGGCTAAATTTCTTCCCTGGTCCAAGGGTTTGGGCCTATTCTGGGTTTTTGTCCGAGGCGATGGGAGTTCTCCTTTTGATCACTTCCCAGAAATCGGGGTGCCCTCATTTCCTTCTCTCCCCCCTTGCTATTCCACACCCCTCTTGAAAGGGGAAAAGAGCGCTGACTCGGGATGTACCCCGTAAACATGACATTGTCCAGAAAGGGGAGAGAAAACGGGCCTCAATGTGGGGCTGCAGACATGGTTTGGGGTGGTCTGTTTTTGAATTAAGACTGTCTGATTGTCGCGGGGCAAGGGGATGCAAATACGCAGTAAAGGGAAGTCCCCCCCTTGCATGGGCCAACCTTGAAAAGTTATCCTTTTGGTCTGTTTTTCGGCCTGCATGGGCCCTATGCAGGACCCCCAAGCATGTCCCCCCTTTTTTTCTGATCCCAAGAGTTTAAAGGTCTTCTGGAAATCCAGGATCCCCATGCAGAGCCTGGCAATGGTTTTTTCCAGTAAAAAAGGACCCCCAAAGATTTTCCATCAGGTAAAGGGAGAGTCTTCACTGCCTTACCAAAAATTGCCGAGAGTGGTTTCCCTTCCTATGGATGGGGCTTCGGGAAAATTTGGCGGGACAGGGCAGGGTCGAGTTCGGGCTTGTTGTGTCCTCCTCTTCTTAGTTTTGCAGGGGGCCAATGCCCCTGCTCTTTTGCGTTAAAGAAAGTAAACGGTGGTTGGCTTGTGCCCCGGGGTCCCATATGCATCTGCCCCATAAAGGAGCAGGCTTTAATCTAATGTTTGCGGCAGATGTTTTCGTTGGTTTTCCCCTGAAGCCCCACATCTTTTGTACCGACCATTCCAGCTGTTTCTTGTAGAGTCCAGCTGGCTCCGTAAAGGACTGGCCCATCTAAGCTGTGGTTTCTCAAAAAGAGGAGAATCCCAGTCAGCTGAGTACTTGCGCCCTTTTCAGGTGGTGCAGAATTCTGCATTATTTCCCCAGAGTAGGGTACAGGCTGTTTTTCGGGACAATGCTTGCTCGGGGCCTTGATTTAGCAGAAACGGGCCCCCAATCGTTCGGGCCTTCGCTCCAGTCTCCTTGCAGACGGGGGGGGGCCGTATCGTTTCCCTGTCCTCCCCCATGCCCAAACTGTACTGTGAAGGGGAACCTCGGGTTTGGCCACCTGAAAACCAAGCAAGGGGACCCCCCTGGTCTGTATTAAGCCATTGCCGTTCTTCCTACTGACAGGTGAAAGGGGTGTTCTTGTGCTTCATATAACATTTGCATCAGTGCTGATTCTCCAGATACCAAAGACCGACAGAAAAATAAACCCCCAAGAAGGTCTGTAAGGGTTTTGGCCCCTTGGAAGGGGGATGTCCCTTTTCTCCCTTTGCCCCATCTGGCTTGGGGGGAAAGGCAAATGTCCGGGAAGAAAACCCTTTTGGGGCAGCACTAAACCTTTTTCGGGGGACTTTGTATCCCTGTTGGGCCGGGAAACAAAAGGGGGGGATTCAGATGCTTCTTCGACCCGTGCAGGTCGTCCTGGAATGACCCACATTCTACCATAGGGTGTACTTGAATCCTCCTCCATGTCCTTGTGCTCCTTTTGACATCATTTGGGGGGATAGTTGGGGTTTGGGTTTATGGTAGGGGTTGCCCTCAAGCCCTTGGCAACCCGAAGGACGTTTCAATGGGAAGTGTTTGTATTTCCGGCCCCCACCCTCTTCAAAGTTTTTTCATGGGGCTCTGATGCCATCGACAAAAGGGAGGTGGTATCTTGGTGTGTCTCCCCCTGTGAAATCCCAAAACCTTGCCCTCTGGAACATCGGGTTTGAAATTTTTTGGGGTGATCCCCCTTTTCTTTAGTCAGGTCAGCAAGGGGTCGCTTGATCGGACAGGGGGTCTTTTGGGAAGGTAACAGTGTTTACAAATCGTCCCCGTTCTGCAGAGAGTTCACTCATCTCCAAAATTTCACTAAAAACTTCTTCAGGATGGGCCAATAGGATTCCCCAATCGACTTCCATATTCCAGTCAGGTTTCAGATTGGGTTTTACTCTTACAAAACCCGATCCCCTTTCCCATAGAACAGCCAGGGTTTTTTTTCGGGGTTTTGGGCTGTTAGTGAGAACAACTGCCTGCGCTGGGGGGGAAAGTGAAATAATAAGAGCGTGCCTTGGCTCTCCGCTTCCGAGTTAAGATGGCTGTCATCAGTCATCTCCTCTTCCTTAGTGGGGTTGGGCACCTCCCTGGAACAGGGTTTAGAAAGGGAACCCCCTAGGGACATGGCTAAAGGGCAATAAGCGGGGGTTTGAGGCCCCCTTTTTTGTCCCATACCGGAGGTTCCCCTGTATTCCACTACTCCTTTTCTTAGGTATTGTCCCTAAAGTCTGTCCACATTTTTCTCGACCCCTTTGCTTTTGCCCCTGTGGCCCTCTTCTGTTCCCTCTTCATCCCTAACACTAAGCTTAGCAAGTGGCTTTCCCCGGGGTGACCTTTTTTTGCTTTCAAGCCTGGGTAGGGGGTTGCCATCTTGGCTCCGGAAGTGAAGTGTTAACTCCAAAAGGGGGTGGGAAATGGACCAGAGATTTGGTAGGCCGGGGGTGGGGGGTGCGAGGGCGTGGCAAGGTGGGCTTTGGGGGGTCCCCCCCGGTTCTCCCGACCCCCCCGTGGCTGGGCATGGGGGTGCGCAAAAGGGCACAATTGTGACGCCCTATGGGTTCTGTGCACCACACACTGGCACCCACACCCAAATTTATTGCATGAAAGCAGCGGGGTCGGCGGTAATGATAGAGAATTTACTGGGTTTATACATTCCCAAGCCAGCCCGCGTTGTGAAAACCTTTACGGGGCTGTGCCCCGCTTTAGCAGGAAAACAAATTTTAAACTAGTTCTTTATCTTTCTCCTCTCTTCGTTCTAATTTTCCTTTCGTCTGTGACTAGCGGCATCTGGGCACCTTTCCCCCCCGCCTCTTCAAACCGGTACCCCCTCTCGACCTTAAACATGCTAGTTTTCTTAAAGAAAAAAATCTGTTTTTCTTCTGCAACACCAAACAACGCTTGTACTTTAAAGTTCCCCACATGTTCTGCGACTAACGATTGCACTTTAACCCAAAAAACTCACAAACCCCCCCAAGGAAAACTCTTAGGATACAAAACGCCGCCAAACGAACAGGACTCCCCCAAAAACCGGGGGAAAATTTTGTGTTTTCCCCGTAGCTAAAACAAAGGAAAAAGCTTACATATCCGGACTTGTCACCCGTAATCTCCCCCATTACGGCTGATCCCTGTGCGTCCAAGCAACAACCCAACAAGTACCCTCCAGACATGAAAGAAAAAAACCCCACTAGGGACAATTTGACAGGTCATAGGTTCAAGGCACGGGCGACACAAATTACCTGTAGCATCCCCCGGGAAACCCAGCCTGTGGACAAGAAACAACACCAAAGGCGAGCCTTTGAGTAAGAAATTTATAACTTAACTTACACGAAAAGGAAAGGGGGTACCGGATGCATTGGTGGTGGGGCTATATAAACCCTGTTTGGCGATTAATAGATCAAAACCCGTGCCCCCGTTGGGCCCCAAATTTAAATTGGGGGAACCCTAAAAGGGTTCTCCTAGTGTGGCCCCCCAAATTCCTAGGATATAAATGTGCACCGAGAAGGTCACACCAAACCTTACATTGGTTGAATAACTTTTTTGCTTTTAAAAAAATGACAGGTTTTTTACTTTTTGAAGTATAAAATAAAAAACCCTCAGGGGGCCAGTGTTAATCGTTATTGGTTACACCCTTGGTTGAGGCATACCCCCTATAATCAGGAAGTTGAACTGGGGCGTAACCTCAGAGGGGGCCCATTTGGTTATATGGTGGTTTCTTACAAAGAACATTTTGGCTTTTTTGTTAACAATTTAGGGGGTTAAAGTTTACAGGTATTTTTTCCCATAAATAAGGCATATGGGGTGTTATACTAAAAAATACATTAAAATGGAGACCAAAGCAAAAAATTTTTTAAACCTTTGCCCCAACCCAAAACCCCACTGATAGTGGTGGTCCCCAGTAATGTATTATTCAGGGCTGATAGTGGGGTTCCAAATGTTTCTTATGTTAGTGCTGAAAACCGGTTACTACACTATAAAAAAAGACACATAAGTGAAGGTAAAAATTTATTTCATCCCTTATGATTGGAAAGTTTGCCCACTTACATGAAAATGAACAGTTATAAGTTGGGGGTGGGTTAATTTTAACATTGAGAGAACATTCCAAAATAAAATCCAAAAATTTTTTCCCCATGTATGCATTTTTTCTCACTGTCGACTGAAATCAGGTAAACCCCTTTAACCCTTTTAAGTCAATTAGGAAACCCAAAAATTTTGTATTTGCAAAGCCAGAATAATGAAGAGAGAAAATTTTTTAAAGGGTTTTTTTTCTTTCAGCAAATTTAAAAAATTTACTACATAGGATTTCTATCCAAACAAATTTGGGGCCCCCCCTTTAAAAGATGTCTGTCTTGGGAAACTTTTATGGTTTATTGGCAAATCTAGTTAATGTGACACAGTGTCGAGTATTTTTAAAGCACACCGATTCACACTGCTTCCCGGTGTAAAATGAGAAAAAAACAAAATGGGGTCCAGCCATCAAACCGTAGGAAAAAGAGGGTTCTGTGTCTCGAGAATGAAGTGCTTAAGTCCAAATGTGCAATAATCAAGAACAAAAGCAAAAAACCTTGTGAAGATATGGCAGAAGCTGGGAAGTGTGTCATTATCCACAGTGAAAAAAAAAATTTTACTATATCCAACTGGGTGAAAGGCCCCTCTGCCCGGAAGAAGCCATTACTCCAAAAAAAACAAAAAAAAGCCAAAACATTTTTTCAAATGCACACAGGAACAAAGACCTTATTTTTGGAGACATGTCCCCGTGGTCTGAGAAAATTTAAAAAGAAATTTTTTTGGCCAAATGACCCCTGTTCATAAAAAGGGGAAGCTTGGAAACCTAAGAACACATCCAAATGTGAAACATGGGGTGGCAGCACCTTTTGGGGTTGTTTTGAGCGGGGGGGGCTGATGCAATTACATAATAATGGATCAAGGGGAAAGATAATGTGGCAATATAAGCAACATTCAGACATCACCCGGAAGTTAAAATTGGGTGGAAATGGGGTCTTTCCCAAAAAGGGCAATGCCCAAGCATATGCCAAACGGTTACAAAGTGGGTTTGGGTAGTTCACATTGTGTTGAGTCCATGTTTACATACACTATTAAGACAGGGAGGGGCGTAACAACCTTACCGCACCCACCGGGGTAGCCAGACGGTAGCAGCTGCCACGGGGCCCATGCTCTTAGGGAGCCCGGTCCCTGTGGGCACTTGCTAACAACGTCTGCTGCCCCGCAGTTTTCTGCTTCTTGCCGTCCCCAGCAGTTAAAATCACAATTAATTATCTGACAGTTCACTGCCTGCCATGTCCCCAGTCATAAACAATCCCGTTGCCGTTTGTCACTAGGGGGGCCCCTGCGGGATCAGTCGGGCCCCTGGTTATAGGCTACAGCATCACATGAGCTGAAGGAGACAGAAGAAAAAACAAGTTGTTGCGCAGGTGTAAATGTCAGCTTATACAGCAAACAGTACCCCCCTTGGGGAAGAAGGTACAGGGCGCAGCATTGCAAACTTCACGCCAATCAGCATCTGAGCACACAAGTGACGTCTAATGTCTACTAGCCCAGCGTTCCCAGCGTTTGTCTGCCCCTGCTTAGGGGAAATCCTAGATGTCTGCCCCCAGCCACTGAACCAGCAGCAGCATAACACTCAAGTCGCCCAGTGCGACGAGGGTCCTCCTCCGTAGCCGGGGCTGACTTTCACTTACTGCTCCTGCCACAGCAGCTGTACCACCCTCTACTTCATGTAGAGGTAGAGCCCAGTGTGTTTAAAAAATATCTTCAAACTAATGCAGATATGTAGCCTATTATTTTAGTGCAATGTGTGTGTCTGTATATGTGGCATCTGAAAATGTGAGTAATTCATTTGTCTGTGTAGTTTGTGTTGGGTATAATTCTGTGTGTTTGTATGTAGCATGTCTGCATACATGTTTTTATCTGTAGTGACCTGAAACAATTGGAGGCATTTTACTGTGTTAGTGAGTGTGCATGTATGTTCTGTATAGTGATTGAGTGCATGTATGTCTGTAATGTGGTGAGTGCATGTATTTCTGTATATGTGTGTGAGTGCATGTATATGTCTGTATATAATTGATGAGTGACATGTATGTCTGTATTGTATAGTGCATATATGTCTGTATGAGGTGATGATGCAAATATGTCTGTATATGTGATGAGTGCAAAGTTATGTCTGAATATGTGATGAGTGCATATATGTCTGAATATGTGATGAGTGCAATATATTCTTCTGTATATGGGTGAGTGCATGTATGTCTTTAGTATGTGGGAGTGCATGTATGTTCTGTAATATGTGAATGAGTGCATGTTAAATGTTTGTAAATGTGATGAGTGCATATATGTCTGGGTATTATGTGAATGATTGCATAAATGTGTATAGTGTGATGAGTGGCATGTATGTCTTGTATATGGGTGATGAGTGCATGTTAGTCTGTATATGTGATTAGTGCATGTATGTATGTATATGTGATGAGTGCATTTATGTCTATGTGAGGAGTGCATTTATGTCTGTATGAGGAGTGCATTTATGTCTGTATGAGGAGTTCATTTATGTCTGTATATTTGTTGAGTGCATGTATGTCTGTCATATCTGGTGAGGTGCATGTCTGTCCTGTATTTTTAGGTGCGTAGCGCATGTATGTCTGTATATGGACTGAGCGCATGGTCATGTCAGTATATGTGACGAGCCGCACTATGTAATTCTGCATATGTGACGAGCGCGAATGTATGCATCTGATATTAGATGAGTGATGTATGTCTGTATATGTGATGAGTGGATGTAGGTCTGTATATGTGGTGAGTGCATGTAGGTCTGCATATGTGGTGAGCGCATGTATGTCTGCATATGTGACGAGCGCTTGTAGGTCTGCATATGTGGTGAGCGCATTGTTATGTCCTGCATATGTGGACGAGCGCCTATGTATGTCTGCAAATTTGACGAAGCGCATGTATGTCTGCATTTGTGAACGATCGCATGTTATGTCTGCATATGTGACGACGCATTGTTGTCTGTATATGTGGCGAGCGCATGTAGTTCTCACCATCTGACTACTGCATCTATGTAACCCCACACGTTAGTTATAGCGCGAGTACCGACAATTTAATGAAAAAACTCGATGACATAGTGTGGCAGCTGCATGTATGCTGTATATGTGGCGAGCGCATGTATGACTGTAAATGTGGGCCGAGCGCATGTAGGTCAGAAATATGTATATGCATATCTAGATAGTTCTTTATATGTGATGAAGTGCGTCATATATGTCTGGTATATGTGATTGATTGCATGTATGTCTGTAATATGTTAGAGTGCAATTTATGCCTGTATATGGATGTATATAAGAATGCCATTATGTCTGTATAATTTGGTTAGTGCATTGTCAGTCTGTAACTATTTGGTGAGATGCTGTCTGTCTGTAATTTTGTGTGAGCGCTGAGATATGGTCTGTATATGAGATGTGAGCGGCATGTATGTCTGTATATTGACTAGCGCATGTATGTCTCATATGTGAAGAGCGCATGTATGTATGTAATATGTGATGAGCGATGTATGTCTGTATAATTGTGAGAGTGGTTTAGTGCTGTATATGTGGTGAGTGCATGTAGGTCTGCATATGTGGTGAGCGCATGTATGTCTGCATATGTGACGAGCGCATGTATGTCTGTATATGTGGCGAGCGCATGTATGTCTGTATATGTGGCGAGCGCATGTATGTCTGTATATGTGGCGAGCGCATGTATGTCTGTATATGTGGCGAGCGCATGTATGTCTGTATATGTGGCGAGCGCATGTTATGTATGGTATATGTGGTCGAGCGCATGTATGTTCTGTATATGTGGCGAGCGCATTGTAATGTCTGTATAATGTGGGCGAGCGCATTATGTCTGTATATGTGCGAGCGCATTATGTCTTTAAAGTGTGGCGGCGCATGTATGTCCTGTAATGTGGCGAACGCATGTATCGGCTGACACCCTGTATACTGTGAGCTTCAGAAGCCGCTGCTTGCCCTGAGCGAGACTTGCATTTCACCCACCTATTGTACTTGTCTGTATATGTAGGCTAACCAAAGCCGCGAAGCATATGATATGTCTGTATATCGATATATGTGAGTCCATGTGCAACACGTACCATCTGCGGCTCGGCTTCCGCGAAGAAACAATCTCCAATATTGTGAGCGACGTAGACATTGTCTAAAAACGACATCTGTTATTACATTAGACATGCACAACCGCGCCAAAGCCAAGGTGCATTATCTGTTCTCGTCGATTGCAGTATGGCTGCGTAATATGAGTCCTGCGAGCGAGTGCGATGAGTATTCTGTAACTCAATACATTATATAGGCGACACTTAGTAGTCACATGTCTGCTCAGGTATAACACTCTTATGATCGAGTCGACGCTATGCGCATGTATGTCCTGTAAAACGTCATTTATCTCTGGAGAGTCCCTAGATGCATCATAACGTCCGCGTCACACCACATAACTCTCTTGGAGTCTGCAAATAAGCATAATTATCTTTGTAATACCGATGCGGAAAGCTACACCTCTCTCAACGCTAATGAGCGATCATATCTAGATTATCGCTGGCATACACACTGGTGGTGAATGCAGTTACTCGTAGACATGCTCACATTACAATTCTCCACAGTGGTGAGCTTTCACTAGATCTATGCTTCTGTACACTATGTGATGAGCTTACTCCCAGACACACTGCCTCACCATGTCTGTATATTTGGTGATGCATGTATCTGTATTTGTGGTGATGCATGTATGACACTCTGTAAATGTGATGAGTGCATTTATGTCTGTAAGTGATGAGTGCATGTATGTCTGCATATGTGTGAATGCATTATGTCTGTATATGTGAGAGTGCATGTATTCTGTATAATGTGATGATGCATGTATTGTCTGTATATGTGATGATTGCAACGTAATGAACTGTCCTGTAATAAGTGATGACTCGCATGTTTATGTCTATATGTTAAATGCGAGTGCATGAATGTCATAATATGGATGAGTGCATGTATGTCTGTATATGTGATGAGTGCATGTATGTCATCCATGTGATGAGCTTCAAATGTAAAAGTCTATATGGTCGATGAGTGCAGTATCTGTATATGTGATGAGTGCATGAGTATGTCTTTATATTGATAGTCATTACACTCCACCGCCCACTTTATTAGGTACAACGATGCTAGTACCGGTTGGGGAACCCCCTTTTGCCCTTCAGAACTTCCTCATCTTCGTGGCATTAGATTCCACAAAAAGGTGTTGCAAACGACTGTCGTCAAAACGTTGGTACCAATGAGGGCCGCCACAAGCGCGGTGCCAAGAAAATATTCCCCACACCAAGACACCACCACCACCAGCCTGGAACCGTTGATAACAAGGCAATGGATCAATGCTTTTCATTTGTTTGACTCCCTAAATTCCCTGAGCCCTATTCAATCCTCCAATGGTCGCAGCATAAATCGAGACTCATCAAGACCAGGCAACGTTTTTTCCAATCATCTCTAACACCCTCCAAATTTCCGATAGCTTTTAGGCAAAATTGAGGAGCCTCAGTTTCCTTTCTTCTAGCTGAATAAGAAGTATGCAACCCCCGTGTGGAGTCAATTCTGCTGCTGACCTCATCTGCCCCAAAGTTCGGCGTACTGTGCGTTCCAGAGATGCTCTTCTGCCTACCTTGTTGTAACGGTGCTATTTGAGTCATGGTTTTTTCCCTTTCATCAGCTTCGAACCAGTCGCACCATTCTCCTTTGGACCTCTGGCATCAACAAGGCATTTCCGCCCACAGGACTGCCGCTACTGATGTTTTTTCTTTTTTCATTTTCGGACCATTCACATGTATAATCCCTAGAGATGGATGTGCGGAAAATCCCAGAGATTACAGTTTCTTCTGAAAATACTCAGAAACCAGCCCTTCTGGCACCAACAAACAAGCCACGTTCAAAGGCACTCAAATCACCATTTGCTTCCCATAACGATGCTCGTTTGACATGAGCACAGGAGAATGTCTTGAGACCATTGTCTACATCCTAAAATGCACCTGAAGATGTTGCAGAAACCGCCATTGTGAATTTGCTTTAAATTAGAAATTACAGTGAGTTAACGAGCAGCTGGATCGATGTGTACCTAATACAGTTGTCAACCGGTCTGATGTATAGTGTAGAGTGCATTTATGTCTGTATATTGTGAGGGGAGAGCAATGATGCTGTATATTTGGTGATTATGCTTGTAGTCTGTATATTCTGGTGAGAGCATGTATCTTCTGTATATTTGGTGAGTGGCGTGTAATGTTACTGTAATATGATGGTTAAAGCATGTATCTCTGTTATTAGGTGAGTGAGCACTGAATGTCTGTATAGTGTATGAGTGGATTAGTCTGTATATTCTGGTGAATTCGCCAATGTTTAGTCTGCATATGCTGATGAGTCGTGCATGTATGTCTGTATCATGTGGTGAGTGATGTATTTCTGTAAATGTGATGAGTGTCATGTATGTCAGTATATGTGGTGAGTGATTGTAGTCTGTATATGTGATGATGCAGTGTTATGGTCTGTATATGTGTGAGTGCATGTATGTCTGTAATACTGTGGGATCATGTTGTCTGTATATGTGGCGAGTGCATGTATGTCTGTATACATGCAGACATACATGCGAGTGTATGTTGCGAGTGCATGTATGTCTGTATATGTGGCGAGTGCATCTATGTCTGTATATGTGATGAGTGCATGTATGTCTGCATATGTGGTGAGTGTCATGTATGTCAGTATATGTGGGTGAGTGCAGTATGTCTTTATATTGTGATGATGACATGTTGTCTTATATTGATGAGTTGCATGTATGTCTGTATAATGTGGTGTGAATTTGCGTCAATGTATGTCTGTATATTGATAGAGAGAGCATGTATGTTCTGCATATGTGATAGATGCAATTATGAGTCCTGCATATGATGATAGCTTAGCATGTATGTCGGCAAATAGTTGTGAGTGGCAAGTATGTCTGTAATATGGTGAAGAGTCATGTATGTCTGTATATGTGATGATGCATGTATGTCTGTATTATCTGATGAGGTGATGTAGGTCTGTCATATGTGATGATGCATAGTATTCTGTATTAAAATGTGAGTGAAATGCATGTAAGCGAATCAGTTATATGTGAATGAGCCTAGCATGCTTAACTCTGTATATTTGGTGAGATGCATGTATGTCTGCTATGTATGATGCATGTATCGTCTGTATATATGTAAGAGATGATGTATGTCTCGTAAAAGGTGATGATGCATTTATGTCTGTATATTGATGAGTGCAATGTATGTCTGTATATGTGATGAGTGCATGTAATTCTTTATATGTTGGTGAGTGCATGTATGTCTGTATAAGTGATTGAATGCATGTATGTCCTGTATATTGTTAATGCATGAGGTCTGTAATGTGATGATTGATTATGTCGTATATGTGGTGAGTGCTGTAAGTCTGTATAGTATGAGTGGAGCATGTATGCCTGTATATTTGGTGAGTGCATGTATAGTCTGATATATGTGATGAGGCTTGTATGTCTGTATATGTGGTGCCTGTATGTATCTCTACACATAGAAGTCCCAGACTAAGATCTTAATTGATGGCAGTTGGAAACATATGTTTATTCTATGCTGATTCTTCCGCTGTGTAAGGCTTCCTGTGTCTTTCGTGATTCATTGGTTTTAATTCGGTGTTTCCCAACTTTTTATTGAATAGTTAAATAACCAAACACTGAGTATTGAATGTATCCAATCTACATAGCAGAATTGTCTTACAAAGAGGCGTGAAATAAGACAAGACATCTGGTATGACAACTTACCAAACTGCCTATTTTTGTACATAGTACTGTTCTATTTTGATGTTTGCCCACGTCTGTGTAATTAAGTAGTACTCATGAAAAAGTTTCCACATGTGACGTAATAAGTTGGCAAGTATGATTAATGGAAGTTAAATGGCACGTAATGAGCTATTAAATTGGGAAATGACTTATACACCCACTTACAGACTTTCCTGAAAACACACAATTCTTCAGAGTCTTGCAAGTATGCATTCTATGGCACTGGTTTTTATTGTTGTTGTAGTATGCAATCTGCAGAGACCTGTGTACACTAGTAATTTACCACCAATATGGGCACTGTATGGGGCGATACATATAGTCACTCAGAGCCTGTGTAACACGTATCTACCACTATATGGTTACTATATAGTGGTTGTATTTGCTAAACAGTTAATAGTCAGGTAGGGGAAAATATTCATTTCATCATGGGGTCGGCGTAATTTGTGACTATTTTCTGCGATATTATCATGTCCATAGTTAGTAATGTTGTGTATTGTTTTGGTAGCACAGTAAGGTTGTGATAATATGGTGAGGTATTGGCGTTCCATATTAATTATAACGCATGATCTATTATTAAGAGGTCCCTGGTAATAATGTTCTTGCGAACCCCTTTCACGAGTGGAGTGAAGGTGGGCCCATCACTACATATACAACGTTCTTGCAGAACCCATTGCATAGCCATCAAGGCTTCTCTAGTCTTTACCGCCCATCTCGTTTTGGATCTCCGTCTGTTCAGCTGGACCCTAAACGGAACTCATGAACAAATCACATGATTCAAAACCCTCCCACGCAAACTGTGAATTCACGATGCCGTCTCTATCGCGGGAGCGAGAAAAGAACACGACCGGAACCATGCACACTACAACTAATCAGGCGTGGCTGACGGCGTTAACTGCTGCGCAAGGCCCACCGCCCCACAAACAACCAGTACCACCTAACCCCAACACACAGACAACCTTCAAGCACGCGCACTTCTACATGGTATCCGATCTCAACCACATCCCGCCCCCTTAATTATCCGGATGCAACTTTGCAAGCCAATAAAAACGCCCTCGATCACTTCTCGAAATCGATAACCCACAATCCAGAACACACCTCCCAATCCTCACTCTCACATGCCTCCTCAACTCTACGCGCGCCACGCATCGCCACCTCTACAACACACATCAGTCACCGCACATCCTCTGCCACTGACTACACTATAATCCAACACACGCGGCAAAAACCAATCAGAGCGCCTCAATGACATCATATCACACATAGCCTACACTCACACTACCCAATGACAAATCACATTAACTATACTGTCTACAACCACTGGCCACTACTCAACCGCGACACAAGTCTACATCACTGCTCACTCACATCACACACTCCCACTATTATGTCAAGGAGCTAGACAAAACAATTCCTTTAGTACATCATCGAAAGTCCTCTAAGCAGAAATTCTTATCCACAACACTCTCACACACAACACACAACTCACCACACACACATCTCATATAAAAATGACACATAACCACACCACATCCACACTACAAACAACACAATACAACACACACCTCTCTCATTCTTGTTATGTCTCGGGGATGTATGTTTTACATCTCATCATTTGTGCGAATTGACAATATTCTTGTAGAGATATTAACACTTTATGGTTGCGATCTGTGTTACATTTACTATCCGCTCTCTGCGTGATTCACACATTAAAAAAACACTAAAAAAAGCGCATAACATGTGGATATGCGACAACATTTAACGCTCATGACAGTAGGACACTTATTCTCTACTCAACAGGCACATAGTTCAAAACACTGTAGTCGAGGGTTGTTGTGTTGGTTTACTAAAAAAAAAAGTACACAGCTACGAAGGCCGAGCACATCACACAGGGCGGTTCACTCTTCAGAATAGCGGTTGTATAAATAAATTGTGGAGAGACAACGTACAACGTGCGATCATTTCGTATTTGCTAATTTTACACATCACACGATAAGCGCAAAAAATTCTACTACGTGTACTGATTCTTAATATTTAGAAAGAGATGTTGGTGAGCTCTGTCTCTTGAATAGTAGACAAGACTGGAAAGAACTAGATCAACACATCGATGGAATGTGCTGACAGAACATAAGCAATTGGTGAGCGTATGAAACTGTACCAACTGGAAGGCTTCCTTTTGGGCGCGGAGAAACTGATAATAAGCACAGATTCATACATACAGAAACTATAGATTATACACACAAACATGAGGCACACAACAGAAATAAAAATATAATAAATTAGCGTGCGCGCGCAATGAGATAAAAAAGAAAATTAATTAATTTAAGACACACTCAACAACTACAGATGTACACATCGACACACCATATATAATAATATAATATTTAACGAAACGACACTATCACAAAATAACAAAGACGACGCTTGTATCACACTGCGGGAGACAGCGAACGGACAACGACACACAAATCACACAGTAGCACTACATTCACACTCTTTAAAGGATTGTATCTTGATTATGTGCGAACAGATGACGATCACAACATGAACTTTGAGATTCCCTACGAAGACAACAACGACATGGCGGTACGAGGTGGTATTCACGGCGAAAGAGGACACTAAGAGGAAAGATAGCGGAGGGATAGAGTGAGAACTTCTACACATCTCTATCATCTGGTGTTAGAATACCATCTTTTATCGGTCTCAGACTCTATATCTATATCAACAGACTATGACATATGTGAGAGCGACCAAGACACACAGTATAACATGTAGAGTGGATCACAGTCTTCACAGACAATGAGATAAGTAGAAGATAGTAGTACTAAACAAATTGACACATGTACACGAGAGCACACAGACGACAATAAGTATATTGAGAGGGCTTGCAAGACAGCACAACACTACACTAAAAAAGTTGTACACTCAAATATATAAACTCACATCATATACACATATATATCACATTAATTACGAATTATACGAGGGAACAGTTAAATATAAACATAGACAAATCACATACACACCAAATCACACCAACACACACAGTCGGAGAGGGGTGAGAGAACATCTCTGCGGCACTAGATATAGAGACGATCATTACATAATACAGACACAGGTATAGAAACACAGTGATATAATCAGATAACTATCTCTCTATCTATATTTTCCTGACTTCATAACACATGAAGCTAACAACCACACAAAATATATTGTTAGATACAAAATGGTGGTAGGGAAGGACATGAAATACATAGCACTTATAATCTTCTATGATATATATAGTTAGTCTCTCTGTTATTTAAGAGATGTCAGTAGGACACAAGTCGGCAACAACAGAGGTTGGTAAGGACACAGAACACATTGATAAAGTGAGGTCTAATTAGATTATGGTAGGATTGTGGTGGTTATAGTGGAAATGATTAGAGGTAGTGGACACAACAACACTGGGGAGTTGGAAGGTATATGATTTTATTAAGTGTAGGGATGAGGGGGGTCACAATCAATAATGGTAGTGTTTGGTATAGTGTACACATGTCATAAAGCGGAGATAGACCCACACACAATGATGTTTTATAGGGGGGGGAGATCACATGGGGCGTAGAATGAGCGACTCTGCAGAGGTACAATAACGTGATTGCAGAGTAATAGTAATGGTACAGAGCTAGGATGGAACGGAGGCGTAGAATTCTGAATAGTATAGATTTTGCAGCAACACAGTCTCGCTTGAGTCAGAAGTGTTGATCCAACACAAACACAGAATAGATAAGGATAGATTTATCTTTGACGTAGAAGATAAGAGACATATACCACACTCGATCAGGTATTGAGATATATATAATGTAGGGAGATGGGGTGGGGGGTGTGGGTTGTTTGGGGTGGGGGGATAGTAAGAATGGGGGGGGAGGGGGGGTGAGTGGGAGGATGGGAAAATAGGGTGAATTGAGGTGGAGGAAAGAATATGGGGGGAGTGGTTGTTGATATGTAGAGGGTGGTAGGATTATGTGAGGGAAGGAAAGGTGTTTTGTTGGTATGATGTTGGGGATTAGAAGATAGGTTGAAGATATATGGTATGTAATTTGAGTAAGAAATATATGATTGGATTTTAAGTATAGTTGATAGGGGGTTTTATTTGTGATTATTTATGAGGATTAAGTGGATTGTATGGATATTTTGTGTGATAATTGGGAAGTTTTGGATGGGAGAGGGAGAGGGTGTATGGGTTTAAGAGAGGTGGATATGGGGGTGATTTAAGATGAAATAAATAAGTAATGGTAAGATGGGATGTGGGGTTAAGTATAGGTGTGAGAGTGAGGAGGGGGATAGGTGGATAGTTAGGGATTGGGAAGGGGATGTTAGGTGGATAATTGTATGTGGAGTGGTGGAGGGGTTTATGGAGTTAAGGTTATGGGGGGTGGAATTGGAAGATTGAGTTGTAATGATGGATGATGATTGTTGGGTGAGAAGTACTGGTGCCAGTGACATGCTGGTGGGTGAAATGGCAGCGGTATAGATGGGATACATGGCCTGAATATAGTGAGCGAGAACCCAACTGGGAGGATGGCAAGCTCCATGGTGCTGTGTACGGCACTCCAATGGTAGGGGTTAGGCCTGCAGGTAATGTACAGCCAGGCTCCTGCTGCAGCCGCTAGCGCTGATCCCAGCCATATAACCATTTAGATGCCGCGGTCAGTAGTGTCTGCTGCCTCTAGGTGGATAACAGAGGAAGTGGGGAACTGGATCACAGTGGCAGCAAGACGCCAAGTAATGGCCTCTGGGTCTGCTATATACAGAAGCCTATTAGGTCCTGCTACAGACCGTCTGATAGGCTGATGTCACATACACAATAATACAAATCAATACAGTAATGTGTTATAAAAGCAATTGCATAGTCTAGTCCCATATATGGGCTAAAAAAGTAAAAAGCAAATTAAAAAAATGTTTAAACAAATTTAAAAAACAAAACCTCTAATTCCCCCCCCCCCCCCCATTTATTAAAAAAGGATACAGATGATGTTATGCCAGAATGGCCGTTTTCCCCCAGCCTCACAAAAAAAACGGGATGGAAAGTTGATTAAAAAAAAATCTTATGTGCCCCAAAAAGATACCAATGAAACATAAACCTATCCCGCACATAAATAGCCCTTACACAGCTCCATCAACAATCAAGTAAAGTTTAGATTTTTTTTTTTTAGCATATTGTAACATAAAAGTCTGATTGGGTGGCAATTTGTAATTCATGGGTGTAGGGAGCGACCTGTAAGAAAGTGGTGCAGCCTGAACAAGTGGGGGTGTGGGCTGTAAAAGCGGGCTGCAAACTTAGGCCCTTTTCCACGCGGATTTGGCCGCTTTTTTCCCGGCCAAATCGCTCTATTTATTAAAATTTTTTCCTAGGGGAAACGCGTTAATATTCACATTCCCGGGTTTGGCCCGCGGCCAAACCCCCCGTTTTTTAAGAATTCTCCTGTCAATTCCTGACAGCGAGTTCTCTGCGCGGCGGTGCTGCCGCGAGTGTCGCCACAGGTGGTGCGCGGCTGGGACGCGGCTCGTGCCGCAGTTTGCCCCCTGCTATTAATTTTGCACGGGGAAAACCCTCGGCGCAAGCCGCGCCCCAAACCACCCCCTCCCGCAGGGAACACCGCCCGCGGGAGAGGGGGTTGCGGCGTGGCCGACGAGGTTTGGGGGCGGGAACCCCGGGGCAAAGCCCGAGCCAAAACCCTTGTGGAAAGGGGGCCCTTTTTTGGGGGCGAAGTGCCTGCCCAAAGTAAATCTGGTGTACTAGAAAACCCTTCAGTGGCCACCAGTATGGCTTTCTACAGTGGACACATAGGGGTGCTGTTACTGCTAATTTGGGCGCCTTTGTCTGGAGGTAGGAGGTATTTGACTGTCTAATGGTTAGGATGTTTAAAAAAAAAAACCTCTGTGCTCCCTTTTTTAACCCCCTAAATGCGGGAAAATAGACCGGATGGAACACCACATCAATACCCCTCCTGCAATCGCCCGGTGAAAGCCCCAGGTGTGCCAGCCTTGTACACCTGCCAGTCTCACACCACAGCCTAGAGTTTTACAAGTGCGCATCTGAAAGCCATCAACAATTTCTGCTGTCCCCTTGTGGGCCCTAAGACATGGGGAAGGCAGAACTTTAATACAGTTAAATGAAATAAAGATCAACATTTAAAAAAAAATTCTAGCATTACTTTTTTTTTTTTTATAGAAACACAATCCCATAAAAAAAATAAAAAAAAAAACAAGTCTCTGTTTACCAAAGTGCGAAACTCATCCCGTGTAAGGCTATGTTGGCAAAAATAAATAAATGAGGGCCGTTGGAATCGTCCCACGGTGGTTGAACTGTGTGCCAGAAAGCATGCGGGTGTCTCTTGCCACCTTTACTCTGACTATTGCTGACTGCTTTCTTTTTCTTTTTTTTTAGATGCTAAGGAACAGGTTCTGGCAAATTTAGCCAACTTTTCCTACGACCCTAAAAACCTCCCATATCTTCGACAACTGCAGGTTCCCGATCTATTTTTGGATATGTTGACTGAAGATAATGAAACCTTAGTGGAGTTTGGAATAGGTATGTAACCAAAGGAAACATTACATATGGTGCCGAAGTGCTTACCTGAAGTTGAAGCTTAAAGTGAATCAGGTAGTTTATGCTGCCCTATACGTGAGCCGGGTTATATGTTACAGGAGAGAAGCTGAGCTCTGTGATATATAGGTTAATGTTTCAGGGGAGAAGCTGACTCTTTATAATAGGGTTTTTATAAAGAGGGAGGGAAGCTGGCTCTGTGTTTAGGGTTAATGAAAAGGGGGGGGGAGTAAGTTGTGAAATAGGGTTATAATAAAAAAGGGGGAAAAACGAGCTCGTATATATAGGTTATAGGAAAAAGGAAGGAGCTAGTCTGTAATAAGGGTTTTTGTGAGGGAGAAAACTGAGCTCTTTTAAAATTTGGGTTAATTTTTAAGGAGAAAGTGAGCCTGTGTAAATAAGGTTTATATGTTTGGGGGAGAAGCTGAGCTTGTATTATAGGGTTTTTTTTTTAAGGAGGAGTGAGCTCTGTGATATTGGTTAATGTAAAAAAGGAGAAGCTGAGCCCCGGGTTTTATTGGGTTTATGATAGAGGGAGAGGGCTGAGCTTTTGATATTAAGGGTTTTTTGATAAAGGGGAGAACTGATCTTGGGTATATAGGGTTATTTGATTTAAAAAGGGAAAAACTGAGCTTGTATTATAGGGGAATGAAAGGAGAGAAGTGAGCTTGTGATATAAGGGTTATTGATAGAAGGAAGAACTGAGCTGTGATATATAGGGTTATATTTAAAAAGTTAGCTCTGTGATATATAGGGTTATATGAAGAGGAAGAAATTTAGTCTGTGAAAAACATGGATTTAATAGGAAAGTAAACGCTTGAATTAATTTAAATTTTTAATACGGGGGACTCGTGTTTTTAGGATGTAGACATTTGGGAAAAATTTTAGTTAAACCGAGCCATTTTGATAATTGGGGGAAAAAAAGGATTTGAGGCCTTGGTTTAGTTTTTTGCCAAAGGGCTGGTCTGAGTATTTAAAAATTGTGACTCCCGGGTTTTCCGGAAACCATCTCTAAAGGGTTTTAAGAGAATGGTCGAAAAAGAAAAAAAAAGTGAGCGGATTTTAAAAGGGCGGGGGAAATGCCTTTTGTAAGGTAAAAGAAGGGCAGGGTTCAGTATAGAAAGGGAACTGACTCAAAAGGGTTAAAAAGGAGGAGAAGAGCATTTTAAGCAAGAGGCGAACTTTGAAATGGGTAAGGAAGAAAAAAGGTGATCCCTTTAGTTTAAAAAAAAAGGAAAACTGAGGGCCTTAAATTTTGGGTCATTAAAAGACAGAGAAGATTGGAAAAAGGTTGCCGGGAGAGCTGATTTTTGTGGAATTTAGGGTTTGGGAAATTTGGTTTAAAAAAATGAAAAGAGACCCCTGCCTTGTAATAAGGGGGTTTTGTGGGGGGGGTGGCTTGTGGGGATATTTTTTGGCACTCTTTTGGGTTTTTTAAAATTGAGCTCTTTGAAAAATTGGGAAGTAGGAGAAAAAAGGCGTTTTGAAGGAAAAGGGGTAAACCCCCTTTTAGGGTTTTTAAAAAAGTTGGCCGGTGATTATAGGGTTATTAGGAAAAAAACGTTTTAGCGGTCCAATTTAAAGTTTCAGAAGCCTTTTCACATTATAAAACCTAGTATCCAAAATCGGCAAAGAATACAAACCAGACACTGGAAATTCTTCCTAGAAAGTGTGTCGGTTTTATTGTTTAAAGAGAATTAAAAAAAATTAAAACAACACGTTTCTCAGGCTACTCGTGTCCTGCTTAATCAGGTCAATATCAATGAAGACAATTAGCTGTATTTAACCGTCACCCCCGAATTAAAGGGGGGGAAAAATTCCCGCAAAACTAATTATAAAACCCCAAAAAACCTCAAAGCCCAATAAGACCGTTTAAAATATGTAGATGAACTTTTAAAACAATTATTTCTATTTTAAAACTATTCTTACAATGCGGTTTTTATAATCCTAAACTAAACTCCCTAAATAGAATTGACTACACTTTGTTTTTTATGAAAAACCCCCTTTAAATCAGATCTTCCGTAGACAACGGGATTTCACCAAAGGTACTTTCTCTAAAGCTTTTATGTTCAAACCTTCCTTTTATCGGGCCCCCCCGGGGGGTGCGGGGGGCCCCACCCCGAATCCTTTTTGGGGAAAAAATTTTTTTTTTTTTCCGCAATCATTCATTGGGGTAACGCACCTGGGGTATAGGCCGTTGCCTTCGAGGGGGACACTAGCGGACCAAACGTCGTTTGGCCCGCCCCGTGATGCTATATCCCTCCTGCTGACGCCAGCTGATCAGTTTTCAGCCTAGTGTCTGTAGGAGGCAGACGCTGCTCTGCAGAGTTTTTGTTATTTTTCTTTCCTTTACAGGAAGGTGATCGAGCACACGGCTCTCACCCGTTGGAAGGTGATCGAGCCCCTGGCTCTCACCTATCAGGGGGGCCATCAACGCGTAGCTGTACCGTGACGCTGTCCCCCCTGAGGGTGTCAGGAAACCAGTCAGTTCTTGAGCTGGCTGGTCTTCCTCCCCGCCGCTCACCCGTCCCCACCTGCCGCCTCCGCGGCCTTTTACGGATTCCGGTAACCTCACCTCTGGATGCATGGTACCGAAGGGGTGATGCCGCGACACCTGAAGACATCGGATTGGTGAAGTTTCCCCGACCTCCTCCTTTTTGGGGGGGTTCGGGGATTTTTTTCCTTTAATATGTTTGGGGTGGCCGCAGGAATTCCGTTTTCCTGCGGCCTCCCAGTGTTGCCCTATTTCCCCAGGTATTGGGGGGCTTCCCAGGGCAGGAGTGCGTTCCCTCCCCTTGGCCAGTGCCGACCCTGGGCAGCAGACATGTTAATCCGCTGCGGCAGCGTCCGCTTAAGGGTTTGGCCCCAGCAGCGTTTTTTTTCTACCGCGCTGGGGGTCCCAGTGATGGGGGGGTATATTTCCCCCCCATGGTATAGCTACCTTAAGGCAGCAGGACAGGTTGCCGTGCGGCATTGGCGTTTTGGCAACCATGCGGTGCCGCGGCGTTACTGCCGCTGTACCACGTGTTGTGGGGCTAGCGCTGGCTGCTGAGGGTGAGATGGGCCTCTCAGGGGTTGCTGGTACCGCTTACCAGCTCCTGCGGCGTTCCGGCGCCATTCTGACATTCGCGCCGCGGCCACGCGTTCAAATTTAGCCCCCGGCTTCTGGAGGCTTAGGCCGCAACTAGGCCGCGGCCTCTCGCAGCCCCAAATGGGTCCGGGCCCCTCCCTGGATGGGGCAGGACCTCCAGCAGCCCAGGCCTGTGTTGGGGGCGGAGCCTAAACACAGTTTTGCGGCGTTCGGCGTCCTGGCTTCTCCTGACTGCTGAGGGAGACACAGTATCTTGGGATGGTAAGTTAACCCCCTGTGGGCCATCCATCCCTGCCCCCGCACTTTGCAACCATGTCACTTTTCAGGGCTAAGTGTTTTAAATCGCCCGTGTCCAAAACAGTGGTGACTTGCTTCGCCCGCTGCCACAGGATATTCTTGTTGGCTAGCTCCAGTGCACTTTGTACCCTTTACGCTGCTCCGCTACCGCCCACTGCGGGACCAAGTGCCTCCTGTCGGGGGTCGGTGGCCCGATAATGGGCCAGGTCCCTCGCTCACTAGCAGTGGCCATCCTGTACAGAGTACCCAAGGTTACGGCTTTGACCATAGGGCACATGCCGTCGCTGCTTGCTGCCCAGCCTCGCACCTCCCAGGGTCCAGCGCCCGGCGCAGCCCGTATGGGGTGTTAGCGTAAGGGGGTCAGAGTTCTCTCTGCCTCGTTATCACCCGAGCTCTCTCCCATCAGACGGTGGTCGGAGATAGAAGCTCCATGCCTGGATACGGCTTCTGCAAGTGGGGACCCCTCTGATTCTGACTCTGAGCCAGACAGAGATGATGATGATGCGGCAGCGGTCCAAGCCCTTAGCTGGGCTATTGGGGACGGGTGTGAAAGCTCCAGGCCTTGATACGGCCCCTTCTGGAGACTCCCCTGTCCCTGGCTTTGGGCCAGACAGGGTTGCTGGTATCACAGCAGCGGTCCAGGCCCATAGCCGGGAAAGCTCCGGGCCTGGATACGGCCTCTGTTGGAGACTCCTCTGTCTCTGGCTCTGGGCCAGACAGGGTTAATAGGATGTCAGCAGCGGTCTAAGCACTTATCAGAGCTGTCAGAGACTCCCTTCATGTTAGGAGTGAGGATGTCTCAGCCTCCCAGGAGGAGGTCTTCCTTAAGGGCGGCAGGCGACAGCGTTTGGTGTTCCCTGCACGCCTGAAATTGAGAACGGTTTGCCAGGAAGTGGAAACATCCGGTCAGACATTTGTTTCCTACCAGACGACTCAAGTCTCTTTGCCCGGAGGATCAGGGTCATAGTGATCGGTGATACATTACGTGGAAATCCCTAAAGAAGCATTTATGCTATCTATCGTACATGAAAAAACTTTGAGATTCTCGGTTCACATATTTTGATCAAAAGATGTTTAAGCTGCCCACCCACTTTCAACGTGATCTCAAATCGGGCAGTCCTATACTAATCTTTTACCTCTCCAGAGAGCCAATTCCAGGCCTCTCACTGGGTCAACCGACCTCCATGATACAGAGAGAAAAAAATAAAACACCCCAGACCTGCAAGCTGCACTTCTTATGACAGCCTGTGAGAGTGGGCGGGTGCAGAAAACCAAAGTGGAAGCACCCCTTCCTCCCCATATAGGTTAAAATCAATATACACCAAATATAATGTATGATTCTGCACAAAAAACATTTCTGAAAAAATATATGCAAACCTGTGTGCCACTGGCAGGGCGGTGGTTGGTGGTCCCATCAGGGGACCCCCAGTCACCCGGCTCAAGTAGTCTATGGCCATCCTGTCTTGGACGCGGCGGTCCTTGGTGACGGCACAGACGGGCGTCCTCACGGGTTGTTGTAAGTCCGCCTTGGGGGCGGCCGGGGCAGCCCTGCGATCTGCGCTTGCTTCTCCGCAGTTCAGCTTGCATGGTCTGTCCGTAGCAGCTGCAGCAGCGGCTTTCGGCTGGAAGTTTCCACAGGGAGTTGTGGAATCCCGCTTCCCAGTTCTCAGGGTTTCTGCGGCCCCAGTAAGTTCTCGCTGGTGTCAACCCGTTTTATGGCTAGGGCGTTGGCCAATGCAATGGCCGTTCGCCGTTCCTGGAGCTGGAATTTTTGGCGGGGGTTGCAGCCGCCAAGGAATTATTGGTTGCGCTTCCGCTCGCCTGCGGGCAGCGTTTTTTATGGGTGGCCACAGAGGGTTGTAGTATGCTCCCCCCTCAGGACCAGCCGGTGCAGCGGCATTCACGTGACGGTCTCGCAGAACGCGCCGGTGCCTTTTGCCCAACTAGCGCTTGGTCTGAGGAGCCGGCCCCCACCCGTGAATCTTTTTTGGGGGGTGGGGGCATTTCCTCCAGTTCCAGGGGATCTGGCAGGTTCAGGTCCGCGGTACCTTGTTTCGCTGGGTCGCCACGTCAGGTCTCACTTTGTTTGGCTTCCCCCAGCACGGTTGCAGCTGCCTCCACGGCTCTGGCTCTGGCAATCCGCACACTCCTCCGGCAAGGAGGGATTATGCCGGCCTCAGAGTCTGAGCAAGGGTCTTATTCAGAACCCTTTAGGGTTCCCATGAAGGGCAGCTCACTAGGGCCAATGTCGGCCCTTAAAGTGCTCAACCAGTATGCGTATGGGCCCGGTTTTCACTTGGAGTCGCTCTGGTCAGAGGTAGCCTCTCGGGAGCGCAGAGAGTTTTTTTCAGCTGCTAGGGACATCAGGTTGTTTTCGTCCCGATGTCCCAGGTCTATCAGCGGTTCCTGCGTGTTCATAGTAGGCTCTGAATTGCTCTGTTCAAGCTCTGCTTTTCGGCCCGCCTGGCCCCCCATGGGCCCTCATGTAGTCTTGCCACCCCAAATGACGTTCTTCAATCGGGGTTTGATCCCCCTCAAATGCCCCTCCCGAGTCAGCTCAGTTTCCCCTGAAGTTGCAGCACGTTTCGGTGGATGGGTAATTTGCACAATCCCGGTCGATTCCATATTAGGGATACTTATTTCAATCGGTTCCCAGAGGTTTCTCCCGTCGGGAAAGCTGTCCCTTTAATCGTCCCCCTATCTCTGTTTGCACCCGGCATATTCTTCAGTGTTGCATGCAGGGTTTGGCAGTTTGAGGACCGCCCCGAGGGGGGGGTCCTTTGCGCGCTCTTGGTTTACCCCCTGCAGCGGGCCCCTTCCTCCCTGAGAGGTCCCCAAATGCCCTTGGTTCGCAGTGCGTGCCCCCAGGCTGTTGCCCTGGGTGGGGGGCCACCCTTCCGGTATTAATAAGGGGGTAATTTCTGTCCCCGAATATGGTCTCACCACAGACGGCAGTTTTAGGGTGGGGCCCCCCTCCCCCGGGCGCGCGGGGTCTTGTCACCGGGGGGCGCCATGTCAGATCACTGTGCTGGAATCCCAAACTATTTCTTAAGCGCCTTCCATTGGGTTCCCCTCCCCTCCGGGGGGCACCCATTCGGTTTGGTCCC
The DNA here is from genome assembly GCA_025379985.1 of Phyllomedusa bahiana. NCBI lineage: Eukaryota > Metazoa > Chordata > Amphibia > Anura > Hylidae > Phyllomedusa > Phyllomedusa bahiana. The sequence continues at coordinate 25,768 of JAODAL010003539.1, forward strand.
CAAAAACACCATGATTGTGGATGTTGAATCTTCAGGGGGGTTCCCGAGCCGGCAGTTTTTTAGTAATAAGGTTTTTTCGCTGGGAAGCACGGTACCACCTGTCGACAACTCCCCTTTTCCCGGGGGGGTAAAACCAACTTGGGGAATATCTGCGGAAGTGCTTGCCTTCCTTGCCCGGGGTGAGGGAGTGAGACGTCGAATGGTGAGTCTGCCTCAAACCCTTTCGCCCGAGTTATAAGCCATGGCAGGAACCCCCTACGTGGCTGGACTTGCTGGTCCTGCCTTGGGGCAGGTTGGGGCTGTCCCGTTTTTTAACCCTGGGGCCCCTTTTTCCTCGAGAGTCAAGTGCCCCGAGTCCAAAGGATACCAGCTGGCCCTCACCTTGGTTTAGGGCCGCAGGGTTTGGGGTAAGCGGAACGGGCCCAAACGGGAAATGGTTTTTTGACCCTTTCCTTTACGACCAGGTTCTGTCGCAGGGCCCCCGCTCCAACCCAGGTACCGCAGTTCGTTCACAGCGGGGTGTTGCGCTGCAACCCTGATCACCCCGGGGGGGTTTTCCCAGAAACTTTTATCCTTTGGTATGTCCTACCCAAGGGTGCCCCTTTTTCCACGTCAGGCCGGGCTCAGGACGCCCTCTCCCCCCCTTTAAGGGCCCCGGGGTTTTGTTCGCCGATCTGTGCAGCGCAAGCTGGCCTCCGTCAAGGTTAAGATTTCTATTGCAGGGGGTCATGGTTTGGTCCCTTGGTTTGTAGCTATCGAACGTGGGATGAATACTTTTTTGGGAAATCAGACAGTTGCCCCTTTTCGGGCTTCCCGGGAAGTTTTCCTGTGTTTATTTTAGGAAGGGGCCTTTCTGGGTGGCCATCAATTTAGTCCCCAAGTGTTGCATGGGCAGCTCTATCTGCGGCCCTGTTTGGGGTTCTGCGGAAAAAAGGAAAATCTGTGTTTTGTTGTTTGTCTCCCTAGGTGGTTTCATGGTTATTTTGAAGAATAGTTTGCTTTTTTTTTCCCTCGTCCTTATCTTTGAGGCGATTGTTGTTGGGTAGGCATGGTCAGGGCGTTTCTTTCACTCTCCTTGGATCCTTTAGGTGGGCAGCCTCTTGGTCATTCGGGGGTTTCCTTGGGGGGCCTGGCGTCCTCTAGGCGCCGTTGCCCCCGGTTCTGGCCCATAGTTACGCAGGTACGGCTGCTCCCAGAGAGTTGGGGCCCGCCGGTTTGGTTTGGTTCAACCCTGCTTTTGCGTTTTGCAAGTGTCACTGGGTTTTGGCCCATGCCCCGTCTGCTTCCCAAAATCAGGCCTTGGCCCTCGGTGCTGCGCTTGGGCCCTTAAGGTACTTCAGGTGCGGGGCATGCTTGTCACTGCTGATGAAGTTTGCTAGTTGCCCCCCTCTGGGATGCTTTTGGACATCCCATGGTGCGTGTTCCCCCAATGAATTATTGCGGGGAAAATGGGTTTTTGTATTACCGTAAAACCCTTTTCTGTCAATTTCTTTGGGGGACAAGGTCACCGCCCTCGATTTTTTTTCGCCAGGGAATTAAGGTTCTCTTTTGTTCCTCCTCTCGGCCACTTACGGCTTTTGTACCAACTGATCAGCCTGGCGTCAGCAGGAGGGATGTAGGCAGTCGGGGCGGGGCTATCATGTTTGATCTGCCTAGTGTCCGCCTCCGAAGGCAACGGCCTATACCCATGGTGCTGTGTCCCCCAATGAATTGGACGAGAAAAGGATTTTACGGGAAGTACAAAAATCCCATTGTTTCCACTTATGGCAGGGATAAATTCTCAGTTATGTTTACAGTGGAAAGGGCACATAGGATTCTGCCGAAACCTCCACCACCTGGAGCGCCCCCACGTACATTTATAGCTAAGCTCCTAAACTATAGGGACAAAGACGCTATTCTTTGACTCTCTAGGGAGCGGGGACCAATTCCTATTGGCAGTTCCAAGGTTCTGCTTTATCCTGACTTTTCCATTGAGGTTCAGAAGAAGAGAGCCTTGTTCCTCACTGCCAAGCAAAAGTCACAGAATTGCGATTTTTTTTCATCCCACAGCACATAAAATGGAATAAAGAGCGATCAAAAACTCATATAAACACCAAAGTGGTGCCAAATAAAACGTCAGTTCATCCTGCAAAAAAAACCAAAAATCTTACACAGCTCTGTATACGAAAAAATTTAAAAGTTATGGCTATCAGAATATAGTGATTCATAAATATTGTTTTACACAATAAAAACACTTTTTTGAAAAAATAAAAAAGGGCTTTCACGTAAAAAAAACCTATAGAAACTGGGTATCGCCATAATCGTCTCGACCCAGGGAGTAAAACTAACTTGTCACAGAGACTCAACGGTGAGTGCTGTTAAAAATAAAGAACACTACTAGGATTGCAGTATTTTCTTCACCCTGCCTTCCAAAAATGGATTTAAAAGCGATTATAAAGCCTTATCCTCCCAAAAATGATACCAATAAAAACGTCAAATCTTCCCGCAAACAAACAAGCTGCTATACAGCTCTGTACACAGAAAAAGTTATGGCTCTCAGACTAGGACGATGCAAAAACGTGTTTTCCTTTTTGAATAAAAGTGTTTTTATTGTGTAAAAGCAGTAAAACATTAAAAAATATACAAATTGAGTATCGCTGTAGTCGTATCGACCTGCTGAGTAATACTAGTATGTCATTTATTCCGCACGGTGACCACTGTAAAAAAAAAAAAATACTAGGATTGCTGTATCTTGTTCAAAACGCCTCACAAAAACCTTAATAAAAAAGTGATCAAAGCGTCATATGCACCCCATAATCAGCTCCGTATACAGAAAAATAAAAAAGTTATGGCTGTCAGAATAGGACAACATAAAATCGCTATTTTGTATAGACATTTCTATTGTGTAAAAGTAATAAAACATAAAAAAACACTATATAAATAATTTATGTCATTGCAATTGTACTGACCCGCATAGTAAAGTTCAGTCATTTACATGGCACGGCGAACACTGTAAAATTGAAACCCAAAAAAGTTAACAATGACGGAACTGCGTCCCCCCTCCCCCCCATTTTCATGGCCCAATGCCTTAAAAAAAACTATGGAACACTGTGCACCCAAAATGCATAATACACCCCTAGATGAGATCCATGAGGGGTGTTGAATCCAAAATGGGGCAGGTTCTGGAAGATTTCACCTGTTCTGATACTTTGGGGGGCTTTGTAAATGCGACATGGCCCCACCAAAATCTGCGTTCCAAAAGCCAAATAACACTCCCTCCCTTGTACACCCTGCCATGCGCCCAAACAGCAGTTTATACCCATATATAGGGTATTGACGAACTTGGAAGAAATTGTGACAAAATTTGGGGTGATTTTTTTTCCAGCATTCCTTGTAAGCTTAAAGGGAATGTGTCATCAAAAATGACTTATTGTTTAACTCACGTTTTTATGTTAAACAAATTTTTTAAGAATTTTTTGTTATATTTATTTTTAATTTTCCATATCACTTTAAAATTTTTTTAATAAGTCTTAAGTCCTGCAGTTTTTCACTTGGCCATAACCCTAATAACAGTCTAAACACTCCTGCCCTATAGATAAAGATTTTCAGCATTTGTGTTTCATTATTAACGCAAAGAGGGTCAAACTGAAAGGAGACACCAGTGTGAATAGATAACACAGAATCCACCAGTCACAAGAGGAGATTTTCACAGCTCCCCACCCCCTCCTCCTGCAGAGTGAATTCTTCCTAGGTAAACACGCATGGACTAAAAACTGTCCTATTGAAGTCTATGGACAGAAACAGTATTAAGACTCCTATGTGCTTGAAGCTGCTGTAAAGTATCTCTCTGAATGCTGTTAAAGCAGTGCAAAACAAGGCCTAGTGGCCAAGTGAAAACGGGCAGGACTTAAGAATTTATTAAAAAATATTGAAAGCGATATGAAAAATTAAAAAAAAAAAACCCAAAAATTCCTAAAAAATGTGATTAACATAAAAACGTGAGTTAAACAATAATTAATTTTTTGATGACACATTCCCTTTAATGCTAAAAAATGTGTGAAACACCTGTGGGGTCGATATACTCACTGCACCCCTGGATATATTCCTTAAGGGTCGTAGTTTCCAATATGGGGTCCTTTTAGTGGTGTTTATTTAGGCGCCATTTCAGGTTTGCGGACACCCTAAGGTGCTAAAACTTAATAAAGTCGTAATGAAAATGAGACCCGAGAGTCCGGTAGGTGCTCCTCCTATTCTGTGGTTTGTGATTGAGCCAAATAGCGCACTAAGGCCACATATGTGATATCTCTGAAAACGGCAGAATCTAGGGAATCAATTTTAAGTTGCATTTCTCTGGTCACATCTATCGTGTTCTTTTGAATAATGGATAAAAATTGAAGATCTGCTAAAAAAAAGTGAAATTTTGAAATTTCACCTCCACTTTGCTTTAATTACTGTGAAACACCTAAAGGGTTAACAAACTTCCTAAATGCTGTTTTGAAAACTTTAAGGCGTGTAGTTTCTTAGATGGAGTAATTTATGGGGGTATCTAACATACAGGCCACTCAAAGTCACGTCAGAACTGTACTGGTCCCTAAAAAAAATGTGTATGGCAAATTTTCTTGAAAAATGTGAAAATTACTACTAAATTTCTAAGCCCCCCTAATGTCATACAAAAAGACATTTAAAAAATGATGCCAATCTACAGAGGACATATGGTAGATGCTAGTTATAAACTATTTTGAGTGTAATAACTATGTGTCTTACACGCAGAAATTCTTGAAGTTTAAAAATAGTAAATTTTTCTAATTTTTCATGATACTTAGATATTTTTCACAAATAGACAAGGACTTTTTGGACCAAAATTTCTTACTAACTTAAAGTGCAATGTGTCACGAGAAAACAATCTGAATCACATGGATAGGTAAGTGTCAAAAAGTGACACTTGTCAGATTTAAAAAATTGGGCTCTGTATGCGAGGCCTAAAATGGCTTCGGCGGTAAGGGGTTAAAATTGGTTTTGGACAAGATCTTATTTTCCTGTATACTCAAACATAAATCAAGAAAAGCTATTTAGTTTTTGTGGCAGGTAGTAGTTAAGGTAATTTCCCACGTATTTCTATTTAGAAATGTGAGGAACTCCCCTGCACTATCCTCTGTGCCCTCCCAAATAAATAAAAGGTCATCAATGTACCGCTTAAAATATTTGATACATACAAGGGATTATGATCGGAAACAAATAAACACAGACTCGAACACACCCATAAACAGGTTGGCAAAAGATGGGGGAACACGAGTCCCCATTGCAGTGCTAACCTGCTTTTGATAATGGGTGCGTTCATACTGAAAAAAGTTGTTGAGCTCAGCTTCTCTCCTCTATCATATAACCCTATAAATCAAAGAACGCAGCTTCTCTCCTCTATCATATAACCATATATATCACAGAGCTCAGCTTCTCTCCTCTATCATATAAGCCTATGTATCACAGAGCTCAGCTTCTTCTCCTCTATCATAACCGTATATATCACAGAGCTCAGCTTTCTCCCTCTATCATATAACCCTATATATCACAGAGCTCAGCTTCTCTCCTCTATCATATACCTATATATCACAGAGCTCAGTTCCTCTATCATTAAGTATGTATCACAGAGCTCTTTCTCTCACTTATCATATAACACTATATATTACAGAGCTCCACTCCTCCTCTATCATATAACCCTATATATCACAGAGCTCCACTCCTCCTCTATCATATAACCCCTCATGTCTGCATGGTGATCTTCAACTCATTAAGTCCATTGAGAGTTTTCACAGGACTACATAGGACCATGGAGGAGGTAATTGTTTGTGTGTTGTAAGAACCAGGGCTGTGGAGTTGGAGTCGTTATAAAATGGACCGACACTGACTCCCAAAATATATAATAAATTGGTCCAGTTAGTTCAATTCAGTGCCTATTTGGATGACATGGAGCAGGCAAAGTGTTGCCAGGGGGGAAAGATTCTGCTCCTATCCAAACAGATTGACCAGATTTCAGCTACGTTTTTCACTTGCTTTCAAGGAAGTAGAAGAGTTCAACCATTCATCAGACCTGACTGTGCCTGAGGCAATTCCTTTATACCCTGAGATTATCAGAGATGTTGCCTATGGGGTCACAGCTTTGCCACCAACCCAAGTTAATGTAGAGAGGCCGTTCTCTAGCCTGGAAATAATGAGATCAGATGTGAGGTCATGTATGAAGGAGGATCTGATGGAGGCAATACTATTTCTCAGAACAAATTCATAGACTCCACAAATATTACTCAAGACTAGAGATGAGCGATTACTAAAAAAATCTAGATTGAGTCGATTGTCGATTTTCAATCTCGATCAAACGCCGATTCCCATTAAAGTCAATAGGAGAAGATGTTCTGGTTAATTTTTAGACTGAAACAGGTGAGGAGAAGCTGGAATTACCTCTATTCAGTAAAAAGATACGTGGAACAATTTGTGAAGACCAATTGGCTTAAAGGGCTCCTTCACACGGTTATTTCAGAACGTATTTAAAAAAGGGTTGCCCATCGTAAATACGTTCTGAAAAACGTTTAAAATCGTTGAAAAAAGTGTCATAAGTGTGGGAAGATTTGTAATGATTTCCCGCGGATTCACCTCCATTATTTTAGGTGGTGAATCCGTCCGTAAATATTTGAATGTGAATTGTTTTCCGTCCCGGGTTGCCCCCGTCAAACCGCGGCGGCAACCGGCAGGAAATTTTGGTCGTTTGTGACCGAGGGATTTTTTTTGAAATAATTTGAAATGGCTGTTAATTTTTTGATGATTTGCCGACGGATTGAGCTGGATCTCAATCGTCGGCAAATACGCGGCGAAATAAGCCGTGTGAACGAGGCTCTAAGAGTCACAGAAAAAAATTCACAGGCTAAAATAATTCATTCCTTTCAATGGCTATCTGAAAAGATGAGGACAGCGTAGCTACATGAGGTGCAGTGCTAGCAGCTGCTACCAGGGCCCCCTTGACACATACGAAGACACAAGTATTGGAAATGGCACATGGTAACTGGCAGGAGTCCCCCAGGGCCAGACTGGGAATAAAAATCATCCCTGGCACAAAGCCCCCACCAGCCCACATACAGTATCCACTTAAAAAATTCCCCTTGTTCTCGCACATCGCTACTTTCTAAAATAAACTACACTATAAAGCTGCTTTCACACGGAGCATTTTTTATCTGTTTTTTTGGTGCGGTTTTGTGCTGAAAGGCAGAGCAGTTAAGCTGTACATTTCGTACACAAACAAAACACATCAAAAAAATGCCCCCAAAAGAGGCCCCCTACAACTGGCAGCAAAAAAACCAAGAGAGAAACAGTGGTGAATGAGAAACCCCTCATCACAAGTTTCAGGGGGTGCACTTGCTTTAAATCAGGGAAAAGCCCACAACTGACACTACATATGCACCAACATAACTACAACCCCACCAATCCCTCTCAGTAGTCAGGTCTCCATCACATGAACCTGAGCACTGATTATCACAGAAGTAAAATGGACCCCTGAAAGCAGGGACTCACAAGGAGACGTCATCTCTGATGGGAGTTATTCTCTTCTCATTTTCTTCTCCTTTGGCCCCAAATCCTCCATGATGGTTTCTGTTGAGTGTTCCCCCCATTTTTTCTCTGTCCGGTACAGCATGCGATGTCTCATCTAGTGGTTCACTACTGTCCCGTAGAAATTTACCACAAAATTAATCTTAGACTCTCTTTTCCAGCAATTTCCTATCAATTCCCAAAACAGCGTATGTTAGACCTAAAAATTAGAATTAAAGAAAATGTCAGATAAATGGCATGTAAAATAGGCTAGGACCCCCAAGTAGGTAGGTAAACAGGGCTTCCTCCATTAAAGTTGGTTGGTTGACAGGGCCTACCCAGTACAGCCCAGGTAGCTGGGGCTGCACCAGTTACCTGCCAGGTAGCTGGGGTGCCTACCAGTATCCAGCCCAGGTAGCTGGGGCTGCCCCCAGTAACCAGCAGGTAGTGGGGCTGCCCCCAGTATCCAGGCAGGTAGCTGCGGCTGCCCCCGTAACCAGACTGGAGCTGCGGCTGCCCCATTAACCAGCCAGGTAAGCTGCGGCTGCCCCCAGTAACCAGGCAGGTAGCTGGGGGCTGCCCCCAGTAACAGCCAGGTAGGGCCAGTAAGTAGAGATGTTGGGCCAGTAATTAGCTAGATAGGGCCAGGGGCAGTATTAATTAGCTAGTCTGGGCAGTATGTAGCAGGCTGGGCAGTAAGTAGGCAGGGCAGGGCACTTATAGGGTAGGCAGGGGCCAGTATTAGCCAGGTAGGGCCACTTAGAGGCTGGCAGGGCAGTATTATAGCCTGGCAGGCCACTTAGAGGCAGGCAGGGGCAGTTTATAGCCAAGGAAGGGGCCACTTGAGCCAGGAGGGGCGGAGTATATAGCCAGGCCAGGGCACTTAGAGGAAGAACAGGGGCAGATTTAGATAGGCAGGACAGTATATAGCCAGGTGGGAAGTATATAGACAGGCAGGGCAGTTTATAGCCAGGAGGGCAGTTTATAGCAGTGCAGGGACCTAGTGGCAGGCAGGGGCGTATATAGCAGGCAGGGGCGAGTTATTATAGCCAGGAAGGGCCACTTAGAGGCAGGCAGGGTGCAGTATATCGCCCAGGCTGGGGCAGTAAATGATAGGGCAGGGGCATTATATAGGGTTGGCAGGGCAGTATATAGCAGCCAGGGGCGTGTTTATAGCCAGGCAGGGCCCTTAGAGGCAGGAGGGGCACGGTATATTGATAGGCAGGGCATTATATTAGGGATAGGCAGAGGCAGTTATATAGCCAGGCATGGGCGAGTATATAGCCAGGCAGGGCCCACTTAGAGGCTGGCTGAGGCAGTATTAGCCAGGACCCACAGCACACCAGAGGCAGTTATATAGCCAGGCAGGGCAGTATGATAGTGCTAGGCAGGGCCACTTAGAGCAGGCGAGGGGCATTATATTGGGTATGAAGAGGCAGTATATTGCCAGGCAGGGACAGTATATTGCCTGAGGGCCCTTGTGGTAGGCAAGGGACAGTATATAGTCAGGGCAGGGCCTCGTAGAGCAGGCAGTGCAGTATATAGGCAGGCAGGTGCAGGTATATAGCCAGGCAGAGGCATGTTTTATAGCCAGGCAGGGGCAGGTATATAGCCAGGTCGTCAGGGCCACTTAGAGCTGGAAGGGGCGATTATATAGGGTAGGCAGAGGCAGTATATAGCCAGGCAGGGAAAGTATATAGCCAGGCAGGGCCACTTAGAGGTAGGCAGGGACAGTATATAGCCAGGCAGGGCCACTTACAGGCAGGCAGGGGCCAGTTATATAGGTAGGCAGAGGCCTTGTATATAGGGTAGGAGAGGCAGTTTATAGGGTAGGCAGGGGCTGTATATAGATAGGCAGGGCCTGTCTTATAAGATAGGCAGGGGGCAGTATATATGAGGCAGGGGCTGGATACGCCAGGCAGGGTCCAGTAAGTTGTTTAAAAAAACAAGAAAACTCTTACTCACCTGGTTTCCCTCATCTCTACAAAGTACGTGCGGTGCGGCCGCGGGCAGCAGTGCTCGCTGCAGGTCGCGGTGGGGTTTCAGCGCTGCGATGAGTCATCACATCGCGCGCCTGCTCCGCGGCCTCCTGGGAGCTGAACAGACGGGATCAGTAGATCCCAGCTGTTCAGCCTCGGCCGCTGCTTGCACCGCGCAGTGCAGGCGGCGGCCGTGATGGCTGGGTCAGTGACCCAGCCGTGTGGCGAGGGGGGCTGTCGTCCCCTGGCACAGGGGTCTGGTCGCATATGCAACCATTGTGGCCCCTGTGCGTGCGCTGGCACTCGGGGCCCGCCGGAGGAAAACACCGGCCCCCTCGGCGGGCGCTCCATGCCGACCCTGCGGCCCGGACCCCAGCTGCCCGCCGGGCAAATGCCCGGTTTGCCCTATGTGCAGTCCGGGCCTGGAGCCCCCTATCACTTTTTGCACCAGGGCCCAAGAACATGTCATATATGTGGTGGCAGCAAGAACATCCCAATGGGGAACCCGGAGGTTCAGCTGGCAGGGCCGTAGTTATAGGGGGTGCAGTGGTAGCCAGGGCTGCCGATAGTCATCTATTAAATGTTTCAAGGCCTCATACAGCCAAATTAAATGGGGACGCTCAATAAAATTAGCAAGAAAAAATGACTACTTTAAAGAGAACCTGTCCCCTAGTTTATGCCCCCCTTGCTGAGGGCAGCAATTTTAATGCTCAAATCTGCAGTTTTCAGCCAGAAAAGAGTCAGTCTTTTAATGCCCCGCCCACCTCACAACTGACTCTACTATTACTTTGAATAAGTAGAACCATGTGAATAACTGCCAGATGGGCGGGGCTAGCCTTTGGTGGGCGGGGCTAACACCTGCTCATAAATAAGATAAATATTAAAAAGGTCAAGATTTGTTCACAGTCTCTTATTGCAGAACTGTACTCCAAAGACAGCAACTTTTGGGCTAACTAATGAAAGTTTCTGCAAACAAAACCAGAATATCACAGTGATTGCTTTTAAGAGCAGATTTCATAACGGTGTCTTGTACACTGGCTGTCACCCCAAAACAGGATCAATAAACTTTTGGGCAATCAAAATAAAGATAGGAAAGATGCAGTCAGCAGCAATATCAAAATCCCTAGTAACTGTCTAGGATTCCCTAATCCTGCTGTACCCCAACCCTAATTAATCCATCAATCAGCTTTTACTTTGTGAAATAACTGGGAAATGGTGTGTCTGCCTGCTTTGAAAAAAGCACAGCAGAGAGAGCAATGTGTTCAGTTCACAGTCTGTAATCGTAATGGCGTTCACCAAGAAATACAGTGACATAGATAAAACAGGGTCATGTGATTTTAGTAGCCAATGAGATCCCTACACCACCCACTGGTGACGTTCTTGACCTCCCTCTGCACTGATTGGCTGGCCGCCAAAAGTACAGGAAGCAGCGAAAATGGCGCAATCTTAAAGGGGTTGTCTCACTACAAGAATTGCTTTTTATATTAAAGATCTTGCAAAAACAAGTCACTTTGCAATGTGTGTCTATTAGCAGTGTCCTACCCATTCCTAGATATCCCCTCTTGTATGGGCTGCATCAGCTCCTCAGGTCGCTATAGCTACAGACCTGTTTGATCTCTCCTGATAGGCTGCCAAACACTGGTTCTATAGCACAGACTGGCTTCTACTGCAGCCTAGTGGAAGCCAGTAAACACGCCCCTGAATTCAAACTGAAACCAAGAAAACAGGACTGAGGTAGGATGAATCAATGTAGTGAGACAACCCCTTTAAGTCTAGATCGCGATTTTTGATCCGATCATGAGAAAAAAAAAACGGATCGAATCGAGATTTAGAAATCTGTAAGAAGCGACTCGATTTTATCTTTTCTCGATTAAATGGCTCAACACTATTCAGGACATTTTTGTTGAAAACAGTTTTTTTCCCACTTACTGCAGCGTTTTGCATATTTACAATTAGTTTAAGTTTTTTATTTCTGAAGTCATATCCAGTAAATATATTTTATACTGACAAGCAAAAGGGTAACAATGCTTTGAACTTTTGACTTTCAGGCTCTACATCTTACCATCCATTACAGCTTTGAACATGAGACTCCCATCATTTTATAGACAATTACCGTATATACTCGAGTATAAGCCGACCCGAGTATAAGCCGAGGCACCTACTTTTGCCCCAAATAACGGGAAAACTTATTGACTCGAGTATAAGCCTAGGGTAGAAAATGCAGCGGCTACTGGTAAATTTTAAAAATAAAAATGGATACCAATAAAAATTTCATAGGCAGTTTAATGTCTCCCATAGGCAATTATAGGCGGATTATATGGCACCTATAGCAGGTATAGGCAGGTTATAGGGCAGGCTGTTAGGGGAGGTATAGGGCCGCTGTAGGCAGGGATAGGGGCCGGGTATAGGGCAGGCTGTAGGCAGGTATAGGGCCGGCTGTAGGCAGGTATAGGGCCGGCTGTAGGCAGGTATGGGCCCGGGTGTAGGGCAGGTATAGGCAAAGTAGGCAGGTATAGGGCCAGCTGTAGGCAGGTATAGGGCCGGCTGTAGGCAGGTGTAGGGCCGGGGTGTAGGGAGGTATAGGGCCCGGGTGTAAAGGGAGGTATAGGGCCGGCTGTAGGGGAGGGATAGGCATCTGTAGGCAGGTATAGGGCCAGCTGTAGGCAGGTATAGGGCAGGCTGGTAGGGGAGGTATAGGGCCGCTGTAGGGCAGGTATAGGCATCTGTAGGCAGGTATAGGGCAGGCTGTAGGCTGGTATAGGGCAGGCTGTAGGCATGTATAGGGCCAGCTGTAGGCAGGTATAAGGGCCAGCTGTAGGGCAGGTATAGGGCCGTGAAGGCAGGTATAGGGCCAGCTGTAGGCAGGTATAGGGCCAGCTGTAGGCAGGTATAGGGCCAGGCTGTAGGCAGTATAGGGCAGGCTGTAGGCAGGTTTTAGGGCAGGCTGTTGGCAGGTATAGGGCCAGTGTAGGCAGGTATAGGGCCACTGTAGGCAGGGATTTGGGCCAGCTGTAGGCAGGTATAGGGCCGCTGTAGGCAGGTATTTGGGCCAGCGTAGGCAGGTATAGGGCCAGCTGTAGGCAGGTATAGGCAGCTGTAGGCAGGTAAGGCAGTTTAAAAAAATCAAAACATTCACTTACCTGGCTCCCCGCTGCTCCGTCTCCCTCGCCGCTCCGCCTCCTCGCTGCTCCGGCCTCCCGCGCGATTCCTGCATCTTCTCGGCACAGGCACACGCTGATGACACACGCTGCCTGTGCCGGGAGCTCCGGGCGGCCGCGGATCTGCTTGCGGCCCCGCCCGGGACCCTGCGGAGCACGGAGCGCTCGCTCTGTGCCCGCAAATGGTATCCCTTCACTTATATGCGCTCCGGGGGAGTCGCATGTAGGGGAAGGGATCGCGGACAGTGCCCGGCCAGCGCAGCGCCCAGACACTGTGCGCTCACTCGGCCTTCGTTATTCGCTCCCTGAGGAGCCGCATATAAGCTGAAGCGTCCCTGTCGGCGCCCGGGGCCCTCGCAGCGCCCGAGCGCCGACAGTGACTCGAGTATAAGCCGAGGTAGAGTTTTTCAGCTCATTTTTTGGGCTGAAAAACTCGGCTTATACTCGAGTATATACGGTATCTTGGCTATCTCATACACGACTTTGACCTGTAACTATTTAGAATATGCTGATTTATGCAGATTCTGGTCATGTAACTGCATTGTTACTGTTTTGCTCCTGGTGGTGGGACAATTTTCCTTCTTGATACTACAAATTACAACCTGTTCTCACATTCCCTAATAGCTCAGTGTGTTATTAGGCTGATTCCCAAGAGAAAGGTCACTGGTTCAAACAGCCATGAAAAAGATTTTCCAAGAAAAGAGAAGCGGCATCATCCAGCTCATCGATAGCGACTCTGGGCCAAGAACATTGCCAAACTGCATCATGTGAGGCCATTACAGCTGGAAGAATATGAAATGAAGTCCGTCCATCCAAAAGCCAAGAGGTGACGTCCAGGCACAATATCAGAGTTTACAAGTCGCTCATCACAAGGTCGATCAGTTCTGACGCTAAGAGACGGCATTGGAGGCGGCTCGTAGGCTTCATAAGAGTGAGATCACAGACGTCCATGCAACATACATTACACAGGTCTGGAATGATGGCCCGAAAAAAAGGTGAAGAAGCCTCAACGTCAATCTTGTCCTTGGCTTAAGTTTGCAAAAAAGTACAAAATATGGGGCAAATGGGTTTAGAAGAATCAAGAGAAAAGGGGGCTAACAGATCAAGAAATTGAAGGAGCTGTCAAGTTCGGTGGAGGAAGCCTGATGATCTGGGGATGTTTCACAGCTAAAGACGTTGGATACTTGACCAGGATCGATGTTGATCTCAATGCTGAGTTAGGCCTCGTTCACACGGCTTATTTCAGAACGTATTTACATCGGATTGCCGATCGTAAATAAGTTCCGAAATCAGTTGCAAATCAGTTTCAAATAAGTGTGGCCCGTATTTGGAACTGATTTCCCGATGGATTCACCATCTCCAATCATTATAGTTGGTGAATCCGTCCGGAAATAATTGACATGCACTTTGGGTTGGGCGGATTGCGGCCGCAATCCGGGAAACGGAAAATAAGTGTCGTCTGAACGACGACACTTTATTTCCCATTAAAATCAATGAAAAAAACGGCCATTACTTGTTTGTAACTGATTTCGCAACGGATTTGCGGCCGCAAATCCGTTGCGAAATAAGCCGTGTGAACATGGCCTTACAGTGGAGAAAAAAATGATTGAGTCAGCCACCAATTGTGCAAGTTCTCCCACTTAAAAAGATGAGAGGCCTGTAATTGACATCATGACAAAATGAGAAATCAAATCCCAAAAATCACATTGTCTGATTTAGAAAGACTTTATTTGCAAATTATGGTGGAAAATAAGTACCGTATATACTGGAGTATTAGCCGACCCGAGCCGAGACACCTACTTTTGCCTCAAAAAACTGGGAAAACTTATTGACTCGAGTATAAGCCTAGGGTGAGAAATGCAGCAGCTACTGGTAAGTTTCAAATGTAAAAATAGATACCAATAAAATTACATAGGCAGGTATATATCCCCCATAGGCAGATATAGGCAAGTATATGTCCCCTATAGCAGGTATAGGCTATTATAGGCAGGTAATTGTCCCCAATATGCAGTTATAGGCATTTATAGGCAGGTAATTGTCGGCCTTCAGTTATATGCGCTCCCTGAGGAGTCGCATATAACTGAAGTGTCCCTGCCGGCGCCCGGGCCATCGCGGCGCCCGAGCGTCGACAGTGACTCGAGTATAAGCTGAGGATTTTTTGTGCTGAAAAACTCGGCTTATACTCGAGTATATACGGTATTTGGTCAATATTACAATATTAGTGTTGATCGAACTGTTCTAGAAAAGGTAATTTCTAGTAGAACTCGAATTTTTAGAAAAGTAAAGTTCTTGTTCTAGTTCAACACAACATTTTCGGTTCCGTTTTCAGCAGCTTTCTGCACTTTTGGCGGCCATCCAATAACCTTTCTGCACTCTTGCCGGCCATCCAAACGGGACGGGGATAGAGAAGTGTCAAAAACGTCATCGCTGAGGTGTAGATCTCATTTTGGGGCAAAACACATGACCAGTTTTTTTAATATATATGTTATAAAATATATAACTAACCCCCACTTTATTAGGTACACCCACAGTAACGGGGGGGACCCCCTTTTTTCCTTTAAACTGCCTCAATCTTCGTGGCAAGTTCCCCAAGGTTGCAACGTGCCAATTGGGACCAAGGGCCCAAAAGTGCCAAGAAAATATTCCCCCCTTACAACCACACCACCAGCCGAACCCTTGAACAAGGCAGGATGGACCATGCTTTTTGTTGTTACGCCAAATTTTTGACCCAACCCTCCGAATTCGCAGAAAATCGAGACTCTCGACCCGGCAAAATTTTTTCCCCAATCTTCTACTGTCCAAATTTTTTTTGATGAGTTGGGCAAATTTTGGGGCCTATTTTTCCGTTCTTAGCTGAAAGGGGTGGCACCGGGTGTGGTCTTCTGCTGCTGTAGCCCACTGGCCAAAGTTCCCGTACTGTGCGTTCAGAATGCCTTCTGCCTACCTTGGTTTTTAAGGGTGGCTATTTGAGTCACGTTGCCTTTCTACAGCTCGAACCCGTCTGCCATTCTCCTTTTACCTTGGCCATCAACAAGCATTCTGCCCCCCAGGCTGCCGCTCATGGATGTTTTTTTCTTTTTGGACCATTTCTCTGTAAACCGTAGGATGGGTTTTCGTGAAAATCCCAGGGGATCAGCTTTCTGAAAAAACTCAGACCGCCCCTTTTGGGACCAACCAAACCCTGCCACTTTTAAAGGCACTAAACACCCTTTTTTTCCCCATAAGATGCTCGGTTGAACTGCAGGAAAATTGTCTTGACCATGCTACATGCCCAAAGCACTGAGTTGCCGCCAATGTATTGGCTGATTAAAAATTAAGTGTTAACGAGCAGTTTGGGACAGGTGACCTAATAAAGTGGCCGTTGAGTTTAAAATAAAATAATATTATATATATATAATATATATATATCTCACTGCATTGCCTTTTGAATGCCATTTTCAGCTCATTCTCTGTACTGTACAGACTGCTCTTAGTTAGATAGCATTTTCCTCTCCAGAGACATCAATAGTTAGGGAGTTTCGTATTGCTGGCTGCATCTTTCCTACACCCAGAAGCTGTTATTTGGCAACATTTGAAGGCTCACATGACACCTAGCTCTCATATACATGGATATATATATATATTATACTGAGTGCTTGGATTTGCTAAATCATACTCGGTGCCCAAAAGTCCTGTTTTTGGGGTCCAGTAATTGTATAACACACCATCTACAAAACGTCTATGTGTCAAAAGGGCTTTTGGGCCCCTTCAAGATGCAGGGCCCCATTGCAGCTGCTACCGCGGCACCTCCAATAGCTACGCCCCTGCTTGCAAACTATCCTCATCTTTTCAGTTAGCCATTGAAAGGAATTAAAGGGGTTTTGCCACGATGTAATGTTGACGTGGGATCCTCCTAAATGGGTTTTTAATCACTTTTCTAAATATATGTGATTACAAAAATTGCAGTCTGAGAGAGCTACAGCCTTCCTTACATGCCCTTGGTTACTTCAAAGCTTCTATTAGATACGACCTGACAAGAGCTGCTGTCTGTTGGCCGTGCTTGCGCAGAGAGAGCTTCTTATCTGATGAGACTGAGCTGCAGGTTTTTAAGGCACCGGGTAGCAATATGTTTTCTTTTGTATACAGAATAAACTAGTTGTAGTGTGATTAGATACCTGCTTTATCTGATGACAGGGAACATGAAGAAGCTTTCAAGCTGCTGTGTAGAATAGGTGTTGTCTTTTGTATATAGTCTCCACAAGGTATAGTTTGATTATTTCAGTGAACATGTCACACAATCCCTTATGCAGCTATGTGCTCTGGCTGTGTGCGTCTCTCTCTCTTTCAGCTCTGTGATTTGTTTACATGAGCTACTTAGCAGATAAGGCTCCTCCTGACAGTGCAGTCTGAGGCTGTGTCTTGCTGTATTGAGAATCCACTCTTGTACTGTTTATTATTTCACTTAAGTTTTGAGATGCTCCCTTGGATTCCTCACTCCTCACTCGCCCCCCCCCCCTCTCTCCCCTGCAGCTTCATGACTCAGCGTGATTTGTTTACATCCTGCTCTCATGCTGACCGGAGGTACATAAATGGTCTCTTGGCAAATCCCCTTTAAGTATTTTAGCCTCTCTATTTTTTTCTGTGATTCTTAGAGCCAAATTTTCTTCACTAAATTGTTCCACGTATCCAGTTTACTGTTATGATTGGTAACTACAGCATCTCCTCACCTGTATAGGAATAAAAAATTAACCCGAACATCTTCTCCCATTGACTTTAATGGGGTTCGAATTCGTATAGAACTTCGAACCGAACTCCCAAAAGTTCGAGGTTCTAATCAATCTAGAACTTTTTACTGTTCGCTCAACACTAGTCAATAGCAAAAGTTCATCTCAATACTTTGTTATATATCCTTTGTTGGCAATGACAGAGGTCAAACGTTTTCTGTAAGTCTTCACGGTTGGCACACACTGTTGCTGGTATGTTGGTCATTCCTCCATGCAGATCCATGGTGGAAAATAAGTATTTGGTAAATAATAGCGTTGATCGAACTGTTATAGAAAAATTATGTCCTAGTAGAACGTCTCGAATTTTTAGAACTCGAACCGATTTTTGGGGGCTGTCGCTGGGCAACACGGACTTTCAACTCCTTACAAACGTTTTCTATGGGGTTGAGATCTAGAGATTGGCTAGGCCACTCCAGGACCTTGAAATGCTTCTTACGAAGCCACTCCGTTGCCCTGGTGGTGTGCTTGGGATCATTGTCATGCTGAAAGACCCAGCCATGTTTCATCTTCAGTGCCCTTGCTGATGGAAGGAGGTTTGTACTCAAAATCTCACGATACATCGCCCCATTCATTCTTTCATGTACTCGGATCAGTCGTCCTGGTCCCTTTGCAGAGAAACAGCCCCAAAGCACGATGTTGCCTCCCCCATGCTTCACAGTAGGTATGGTGTTCTTTGGATGCAACTCGGCATTCTCTCTCCTCCAAACACGACGAGTTGTGTTTCTACCAAACAGCTCTACTTTGGTTTCATCTGACCATATGACATTCTCCCAATACTCTTCTGGATCATCCAAATGCTCTCTAGCAAACTACAGATGGGCCCGGACATGTACTGGCTTAAGCAGTTGGACACGTCTGGTACTGCAGGATCTGAGTCCCTGGTGGTGTAGTGTGTTACTGATGGTAGCCTTTGTTGCATTGGTCTCAGCTCTCTGCATGTCATTCACAAGGTTCCCCCATGCGGCTCTGCGATTTTTGATCACCGTTCTTGTGATCATTTTCACCCCACGGGGTGATATCTTGCGTGGAGCCCCAGATGGAGGGAGATTATCAGTGGTCTTGTATGTCTTCCATTTTCTAATTATTACTCCCACAGTTGATTGCTTCACACCACGCTGCTTGCCTATTGCAGATTCAGTCTTCCCAGCCTGGTGCAGGGCTACAATTTTGTTTCTGGTGCCTTTGACATCTCTTTGGTCTTCACCATAGTGGAGTTTGGAGTGTGACTGTTTGAGGTTGTGGACAGGTGTATTTTATACTGATAACAAGTTCAAACAGGTCCCATTACTACAGGTAATGAGTGGAGGATAGAGGAGCCTCTTAAAGATGTTGTTACAGGTCTGTGAGAGCCAGAAATCTTGCTTGTTTGTTGGTGACCAAATACTTATTTTCCACCATAATCTGCAAATAAATTCTTTCCAAATCAGACAATGTGATTTTCGGGATTTGTTTTCTCATTTTGTCTCTCATAGTTGAGGTCGACCCATGATGTCAATTACAGGCCTCTCTCATCTTCTTAAGTGGGAGAACGTGCACAATTGGTGGCTGATTAAATACTTTTTTTCCCCACTGTATATGTGAGTGTCCTACAAGATGAGTTACTTCATACACTCGAGTACTATGGGGATGAAAAGGACGACATAGTGTCCAGCAGGACAATGACCCGAAGCAGACGTCAAGGTTGGAGAAGAAACGGTTCAGTGACAATGAAGTAGAGTTGCTGCATTGGCCTCCACAGTCCCCAGACCTCAACCCAATCCAACACTTGTGGGTAGAGTTGAAAAAAAAAAGCTTTATTTGTATCCAAGTCCAGTCTGCACCAACACTGGGAATGTGTAGAAGAGATTGGGGATCAAATTTGGTCAGGACATGCTTGAATGTGATCCAGAGCCCAGAAGGATTCAGGCAGAGCTGAAAGCCAAAGGTGCATTTACCAAATACTAACAAAATAATTAAAATTATTATTTTGATTTTTAGGAGCAATACAGTAACAATGCACATGACAAGAATCTGCAGAACTAAGCAGATGCTAAATACTTGCAAGTCAAATTTATGTATGAGATAGGTAACATGATTGTCTATAAAATGATGCCGTAGCCCCATATACACAAAGCTGTAGATATGAGAGCCTGAAAGTCAAAAGTTCAAAACATTGTTACCATTTTGCTTGTCAGTGTATTTTCTACCTAAATAGCTTGATTATTGTATCATAAGGTGATAAAAGCCTGATGTTACCATTTTACTACAGTAAAGTTATCAGTTAAACACGCGCCATGTATGAGGTAGTCAGGAGTCAGGGAAATTGAGGAGTTGGCGTTGGAGCTTTGGCTTACCCACTCCACAGCCCTGGTTATAAGAACACAATGGCTGGCACATTTGTTGCAGCAACCATGTAAATCCTAAAAGTCGCAGACAATTGTGCTGATTCTACATTAAATTGTGCCATGGTCAATTGGTAAAGGAGTTGCCCCACCATACGCATTGATGGCATATCGCTGGGCTATGCCATTAACGTGTGATGTATGGATCCCACTACTGGGACCCGCACAGTTCTAGGAAGGAGCTTCTAGAAATCTCTTTTGAGAACGGGGGGGTGCAAAACTCTTCCATTCATTTCAGTGGAGTTCAAAGAACCATTGAAATGAATGAAAGATTTTCAGCTGCCTCCCTGTTCTTAACCAGAGACTTTTGGAGGCCCATTTTTGTGATAGTTGTGGGTTCTGGAGGTGGGACCCGCACCTTCTACATAGTCTTTAGATAGGTCAGAAATGTGTGAGATGGAAAGGCACCTTTATTGGAAACGTTCAACATGCTATCTGATAAGCAGACACTATTTAATAGAGCAGGAGGAGCTGAGCAGACTGATCTATGGTTTTGGGGGTAAAAATCTAGCTGAACATGTAATCTTTTCATTGACAATTCTGTGTATTCTGAATTAAGGAGTCCCGTGGGCGGTCTTATCAGTGATTGTTAGCCTTCTTTGTCTTAGTGTTCATACAGAGATAGCACTCCCTGATAAGACCGCCTACTGGACTCCTTAACCCAGAATAAGAAGGAATTCAAAGGAATAGATTACAAGTTCTATAGACCAGTCTGCTCTGTTATCTGCTCATCAGATCTGATTTATATGCAATGTGACAGGCTCCCTTTAAGGACTGTCAGGCAGGAGGATGTTCTAATGTTATAATTGTGTCTCTCTTTTTCAAGGAGGTCTCTGTAATTTATGTCTGGACAAAGCCACCAAGAGTCACATATTGGCTTCAGGGTGTCTGAGTCACGTCATCAACTGTCTATCCAGTCGTCGGGAAGAGACTGTTCTCTCTGATATAACAGCACTCATGTACCTGAGTACAGCCGCCTCCCAGGTAGAAATCAGCACCCCTGCGGTTGTGGAGTGTATGCTCAGATTCTCACTCTCCACCAACCGGAGACTCAGCAATCTGGCCAATGTCTTTCTGGAGGATTACTGCACTGCGAAACAAGTGGAGGAGGCGCGGACGCTGAATCAGCACACAGCACTGGGAATACCTCTCCCCAAAGACTGACCTCCACTGGGAGCTCCACATTGACGATGAAGACTTATTATACTGGGAGCTGCATCCTGCCTGTATGAACGCCGGTCTACCTACTATGCTTGCCCCAAGTCAAGTATGGTTACATTTCTGCTGGATTCTGTGGTAAATTATATGAATACAACACATTTAGCAGAAATGTTCCATAAGGGAAAGAGCATGCTCGGTATGCTGTGCATTTCCACACCTGTGTTCAGAGATGAATCCACCTATCACCTGAACACACCTTCTACGGTGCTGGTTAATCATCTGATGCTCGAGTAGTACACAGGTCACAAGCCATGCCCCAGCTGGATCCAGACTCGGGACGTGAGTGATGGCAGCTTAGATTTTCAACAGAACCACAGCAAAATGGAAAGTGGGCACTTGTTTATTATGTATTAAAGGGGTTGTCTCAGTACAAGGATTGCTTTTTATGTTAAATATCGTGCAAAAACAAGTCACTTTACAATATATGTCCATTAACAGTGTCCTACTTATTCTGAGATATCCCCTCTTGTATGGGCTGCATCAGATCCTCAGGTAGCTATAGCTACAGACCTGTTTACTCTCTCCTGATAGGTTACCAGCACTGGTTGCTATAGCTACAGACCTGGCTTCTACTGCAGCCTAGTGGAAGCCAATAAACACGCCCCTGAATTCAAAGTGAATCCAAGAAAACAGGACTGAGGTAAGATGAATCAGTGTAGTGAGACAACTCCTTTAACGACCATGGGCGTATGACTACGTCCCGGGGCCGCTAAGAGGCTTTGCTAATCGCCGCTAACACCCGGCCGTTACAGCGCGAACGGGCAGCGTCGCCCGCCCGCGCTGTGTAACCGATCAGACACCGCGGCAAAGATGGCCGCGGCACCTGAATGAATGACGATCAGTGCCGCGCACCTATCTTGAGGGTGATCGGCATCTTCGCAGCATAGCTGCAACGATCCGACCATCGGACATGGAGGTGGGGAGCCTTGGGAAGGCTCCTGTCACTTCCATGTCCTGGTTTGCCCCACTTCCGTCCGCAGACAGGAAGTGGGGAAACCGCCATCTTGGTACACTCTAATGCATTGCCTATGCAATGCATTAGACTGTATTGACAATTGCGCCACCTAGTGGTTAAGTACCATAGGTGGCCTCAATGTTAAAGTAAAAAAAATAATAAAGTTTTACAGTACAAAATAAAGTATTAAAAGTTCAAATCACCCCCCTTTCCCCATTTTACAAATAAAAACAATAAAAAAAAAGTTACACATATTTGGTATCGCCGCGTCCGAAAAAGTCAGATCTATAAAAATATAACATCATTTATCCCGTGCGCTGAACACCGTAGAAGAAAAAAATTCCAAACGCCAAAATTGAATTTTTTGATCATTTTATGTCACTTAAAAAATGGAATAAAAGTGATCAAAAAAGTCGCATCCATTCCAAACTACTAGCGATAAAAAGTACACTTCAGCCCGCAAAAAATGCCCCCTCACTAACGTCCGTAGGTGTTAATGCAAAAAAGTTATTGGTCGAACAAACTGGGCCACGCCGCAAATTTAAAAAATAGAAAAAGTTTGGAATTTTTTTACGGTACCAAAACATAATGGAAACCCTACATGTTTGGTATTGCCGGATGCGTATCAACCTGTAGAATACAGAAAACACATTGTATTGACTGAAGATTGAACACCGTAAAAGCAAAACCCCCGCAAACATGGCGGAAATACGTTTTTTTTTTTCACAATTTGTCCCACTTGGAATTTTTTTGCAGTTTCCCTGTATATTCTATAGTATGGTGAATAACACCATTAGAAAGTACATCTTGTCCCGCAAAATAAAAGCCCTTTATGTGTCTATGTAGGTGGAAAAATAAAAAAGTTATGGCTCTGGAAAGGCGAGGAGGGAAAAATGAACGTGTCAACAACAAAAAACGCCGGGTTCTTAAGGGGTTAAATAAAAAGACCTGTATAGGAGATACATGATCCAAAAACCCATTCGCAGCTGGCGACAAGTCAGCGGGTGGCCTATGGTTCAGCATGCTGACACACCATGGCTACCAGTGCACAAAGGTTTCCTGTAGACATTACGGCTCCTGCGGTAAACGTATGTGGCCATGGTTTCATCTGCTGGAGGATGCATAGAGCAAACACTGATTGAGGTGGTCACACAGCTGTTTGATTGGATTCAAATCTGGAGAATTAGAGGGTCAGAGTAGTATGTGAACATATTGGTCATCCCAATCGTTTTTAGACTTTTTTTTGTGCAATCTCTCATGGTTGTGCTGGAAGATCCCATCTGCACCAGAGAAGCCAGACAGCATGGATGGGTATATGTGATTTGTGGTATAAATTCATGCCCAAACTGGTTGAGAGCACCTTCCATATGGCTGCACGGCCCAGAAAATGCCATGAAAAAAAACCTCTCCAGATCATAATGCTGCTACCACCAGCTTATTCTTCCAGCAATGATTGCAGGGCATTTGTTCCTCACCTGACATTATCCATCTGCTTGATGAGGCAGAAACCATGACAACTGTCTTCCAAGCACCAGCGGGCCAATTCCTAAACCACCTTGATGCCTTTTCTTCTGATAACATTAGCAGAGGGAGCAGTAAGGCCATGTCTCCACGGCAAGGGTTTTCGGCTGGTTTTTCAGACCGCAGGAAAAACCGGCCGAAAATGAGCACAATGGTGCTCTATGGAAAACCCGTGCAGCAGTCCCCACTGCACGGGTTTTGCCGTCGGACGGTTTTGCCGCCGGTGGTCCGGGCTCTTCTCAGCTCATCGCGTGGGGATGGGTGCAAAACAGGACAAATACCGGCCGGTATTATTTGTCCACTGCCGTGTGGATGCGCCCTAACCATCTGGAGCCACATACAGTAGGTTGCATTGAACAGTTGTGTTACACACATATCTAAGGCCCCTGGATCTTAGCAGTGAACTGCTCCAATGTAGTGAGGACAGACCAGCACCCCTTCCTGGCTGACATTCACCTCTCACATCAATAGCATGTGCTGCTCTGTAGTTTCCACATCAGACAGCAGTGCAATGTGTCCACTCACTAGTCAGTCACCACCTGCCTCGTTGACAAACTGCAGTTTCAGAAATACGACGCTTGGCCCAGAAGCCACTGATAACCTTTTTCTGCAACTACCGTGTTTCCCCGATAGTAAGACAGCGTCTTACATTCTTTTTACCCCCCAAAAGTCCCAGTATGTCTTACTTTCGGGGGTATGTCTTATATAGGGCAGGTATAGGGCCGGCTGTAGGCAGAAAAACACTTACCTGGCTCCCCGCTGCTCCGTCTCCCGCGCCACCTCCTCGCTGCTCCGGCCTCCCGCGCGCTCATCCCGGCACAGGCAGTGACGTCATCAGGCCGCGCACGCAGCGTGATGACACACGCTGCCTGTGCCGAGAGCTCCGGACAGCCGCTACGTCTTACTTTCGGGGTATGTCTTACATTAGGCGATCTCCCTAAGACACCACTACGTCTTACTATTGGGGTCCCACTTACCCATGACTGTAATGAAGGATGTGCAAAAGCTTCAGCCATCAAGATGGCATTGGGCATAAGAACATGCATTAACTGCCTTCCAATAGTCTCATCGCTGTAAGAAATATATGTGCACCACTGTGTAGTAATGACCACAGTTGTGGTGGATGAGCTTAGTGACATTTGGTGCTCTGCATAGTGCAGTAAGAGTGGTTCACACAGCTTGTGGGCCACAGTTGTGCTGCAATATGCCACAACTACATTAATTCAGAGCTCTTCTTGAGAGCTCGGCTTACCTGCCACTACCCCCGATGGGAAGCAGCAGAGAAAATAGGGATGTCACTTCTTTCCAGTGCATAAAGGGAAAGTCTATGGGGGTCAGTGAAGAGCGCTTCAGGAGTAAGCATTGGCCAGTGCAAACTTCTGACCTACTACATTGCAGCATGTACAGTACACATTGTGTAATCTTACCCCAACATTGCTTTATTGGAGATGGCTGGAGCTGGCACCAGCCTTGTTTTCCTGAGGATGGTCCAATACAAAGTTTAGATGCCCAATGCCTTTGTCAGGTGGTCAACCTGTAATGCTGCACGCTAACTGCTGTGGTGGGAGGTGACAGCCAGCTCGTAGCCAAGCTCTCCACTGAGAAGAGAGATTACCATCCCCAGCATTGCACATACACAACACTCAATGGGTTGTATGTACAGTTGGGCAGGAAGCCTCCCCCAGCTCTGGTTAGACACTGCTGGGTTTCTTCAGCTTCTGATCAGCTCTGCAGTTAGTGATGAGCCAATATGCCAGCCCTAGGTTATGTCTACACAGCAGAGGTTTCCTAGTGGTTTTAGGATTTTGTTACTGCTGAAAATCTGACACTGTCCACAGACTTCAATAAAAAAAAATCTGCCCAGTTCATTTTTGGACACAGTTTTAGGAACAAGTTGTAAAATCCAACAGTTCAGCAGAAGATTTACTATTGAAGTCTATGTAAACTGCTGGACAGTCCTTTGGAGGAATACCTGCTGAAGAACTGCCCAGGTGTTCAAATAAGGTAAATGAATTTTGCATACATTAAAGGCTGCCCAGAATAACCTTCTCCAACTCAGCTGCTTCAGACAAAAAAAAAAAAAATAATAATGTTTAGGTCTGTCCCCACTAACTCTAACGGGATGTTCATACGGTGTTTTTGGATCCAAAAATTGCATCCATAAAATGCAGAACCGATCGGATCCAAAATGCATCCAACACGCAGCTCTGTGTTTGGATGTAGATGGATCGCACCCTATAGTTTTAGATAGGGCTCCTGCTGTGTCTTTCAGATGACAATTCCTTGACCTGATCTGAAAGACACAAGTAAACATGCATTGGCGATCACTTGTCTGAATGCCGATGAGTGTTTACCATTGCAAAACAGTTATTTATTAGATGCGTGTTGGGTCTGATAGATGGATCCAAACATGCATCTAATGCATGTTCACACAGACCCAACACGCCATGTTAACATAACCTAAGACTTGCTATCACCTATATAGAAGGTATAGGGTGGGGCGACAACTTATTCGTGCACCATTTGTATTTAAAAAAAAAAAAATAAAAATCTTTCCTGAAAGAACTTAATGAATCTTCTGTGAAGACAAAAATAAAGTGCCCATAACACAGGGGGAAAAAAATAAAAAAGCACCTCAGCATTCAAATTAAAAGTGACCCTGTCAGAAAGTGGTGAAGAAAGGAAGCGGAGACCTGCTTATTAAAGATGAACACATTTAAATATTCTTTATTATGTGAAACAAAGAAAACATTGCTACTAGAAAACACATCCAAGCCTCTTCCAGTAGAGCCAGAGAAATGGGAAAATACACAGAACCATTTGTACAAAAGACAAAGTGCTTTAAACTGAGGAAAGATGTACAGTCATACATAAAAAAAAGAAAGAGTCAGCAAGGCGCAGCGGCTCAGCCCAAGACCAGACTGGACTTTCCTCCAGGAGGGTTTCTTCTGCTGGGGACAGGGGCGGCGGGTTGTGCAGCTTCTCCAGACGCCTCCTTTGCAGGCTCAGTTTCTATAAAGAAATAGGTTATAGGAATGCAGGAGTCAGTGCTGCCAGCAAGTCCAAGGGATTCATTATAATCTAGAGTCCAACTCCACAAGGATATTACAGGCAGTCCCCGGGTTACATACAGGATAGGGACTGTAGGTTTGTTCTTAAGTTGAATTCGTATGCAAGTTGGAACAGGTAGATTTATTAAATGTAACGCCAGCAAAGTGTTTTTTTTTTTGTTTTGGACAGTGCAGGGAAGGGTTTTTAAATTTGTTTTGCTATTTGTGCTCCTGTTTAGAAGATTTATCCTCAATTTCTGTATCATGTGCTGCTGTGGCATGCTGGCACTTGGTTATTATGGCGCATGACTCAGTGTGTGAGGTCAGCACACCCAGCCATGCCCCAAAAGTCTCCGTAACTAGGGGACGGATGTAAGTTGGGGACTGCCTGTATATGGGCAAAGTCAAGGAGGGAAATGCACAACACAAGTGACCCACTGAATTCACTCCAGACAACAATGGAGAGAAGTTGGCTTTCATAACCATCAATGCAGTGGTGGTTCTGCAGCATGTTGCACCATGTGTCAAACTACACTGACCTCTCCGATTGCCTTTACTAGCAGCTGGTATGCGACAGCTTTAGCAAGATGCTGCATACACCACTGGCATCACAACTTCTCATGATATGTGATAGTACATGCGAGCCTACAAGTCTCATGCTCACCAGACAATAAGATACAAACGCCAAACCTTTCACCACAAATTAAGTGTGCAATATTAAAGGGCTTTTTCCAAGACTTCTAGCCCCCCACTACTAAAATGAAGTAACCCATACTTCCCTTCCATCACCATTGGTCTAGCTGGACCCACCCCAATGTCTCATTCATGGATCACATGATGCTGTAACCAATATCAGGCCTCTGCATGTAACCAGAGGTCAGTGATTGGCTGCAGCATCAGGTGACCCATGAGCTTGACCTCCGTGAGGGACCAGAAAAACCCCTGGAGCTCGGGTTCATTTTCTATTTTAGCACAGTGGGAGGTTTTAAAGGTTGACAAAACAAGACAATATGGAGAACGTGTCATCTACTCACCAGGTACTTCTGCTTCACCCTAGAAGAGAACACATCAGATTTAGAGCTTTTAAAGACATGTATTATACCCTTCCCTGGTTCCACACATTAGGAGCATGCAGGAGACAGCTACCCTGCCATGTGGAAATTACCACCTTCCTATAGCAGGCACCACATAACCGTTTAGGAGAAGCCGTAGGACAGTCATTCATACAAAAGAAGCTGCTTAAAATGAGGTTCATGCAAGTGAATTGTGTAATCCACCACTGAGGCAAGGCATCCAAGATATACACCCTTCTGTGAAGGGCCCTCCAGCCAAAGCCGCACCATGATGTTCATTAGGAGATCATGCACCTGCCGGCCTTCCAGCTCAAGGATCAGGACATGTCAAATATAGCAAAGTATGTTGTCTAAATGTAGAGTGCAAAAAAAACCAAAAACTAACCAAGCTGTGGATGAGCTCACATGTACCCCAGTCACTACATGACAACCACCACATACAGCCAAGACTGTAGGACATCGGCCAAGTTAACCAATGCCTGTTCTACACTACTGATCCTAGAAATATAGTACAATGTGAAAGAACTAGTAGGATCCAGATGATAGGAAGTGACGCCTGAGGAATGCAGCCTCCACGTCAGTGGATGTGAGATCACCCAGCATGAGTCACCGGGTGCTTCCTTCTAATGCCAGCAGGTCAAGTGCAGTCTCATCACATAGCAATGCATTATACTGCACTTTACCCATGTCACTCAGACTGCTGCTGTGCCTATGCTTTATCTGGGCACACACAGCCAATACAATTCTTTGGAAAGCACAATATTCCAGCTTCACAAGTAGCTAGAAAGCTGCCAGTAACAGCCTTACTTCTGATGACCTGAACCCACATCACATGGATCATAAATGGTCAGAGAAACACTTCTACCAAGATGCCAGCCTGTGCCAGAGCAAGCGTGGAAGTTTACCAGTGACTGCTGGAAGTAGTACATAGAGAGTAATGACGACCTTGACCATCAAAGTGGTAAATAGAAGTGCTGTCCCATCTCAGCTTCAGGTCAGGGGTGAGCTAATAGCTTGTTAAATGCCAACTCAAGAACCAAGGGCCAAACAAGGACCAAACTCCGTGCCTGGTGTGTACAAATGTTACAAGCTTCAACACTTTACACCATTGACTTCAGAAGTCTACAACTATTACTAAAAAGCCATTCTTCATTGCCCTAAGGCGATGTTCACACAGCTCATTTCAGAACGCATTTACTTCGGATTGCCGAAATCAGGTGCAAATAAGTGTCACTAAGTGTGGCACGTATTTGGAACCGATTTCCTGACAGATTCACCATCTCCAATCATTATAGGTGGTGAATCCATCTGGAAATAATTCACATGCACATTGTTATTGCGGCCGCAATCCGGAACGGAAATAAGTGTCGTCTGAACGACGACACGTATTTCCCATTAAAATCAATGTAAAACGGCCAGTTACTTGTTTGTAACTGATTTCGCTGATCCGTTGCGAAATAAGCCGTGTGAACGAGGCCTAAGGGGTTAAAAGCCATCCAGCACCATCCCTGTAGTATAGTCAGATATGAGAGGACACATCCCTGAGGTGGCTACTAGAGCAGGATAATTGATGCAACAAACCTCCCACCCCCTAAACAAGCTTCCCCACCAAGGGTAATGGGGCATAACCCAGTCCCCCGATGAAGCCACCAACATGGCAGGGGGGCTACTTTTCCTTTTAAATCTTACACCAATACCCTCTTGTGTAGATCCCTGCAGTAACCACCCAGGTGATATGAAGCTTGTAATATCCAGACTTTAGGAGTCATAATGACCAGAATCCATTATACCCTGGACTACTGGGGAATATCTATACTAATACAGATTTGGATAACAACCTATTAAAGGGGTTGTCTCACTACAAAGAATAGCTTTCAAAATGTAGCGAACACAAGATAGACATTTTCCAAATATATAGCTTTGTTCCTCTGTTTTCCTTAAGGAGATACAAGTGAATTTATGACCTCCCTGGCTATTTCAGTTCCCTCAGTAACTGACCTGTAAACAATTCTCCCCCTGCTGTTTGTTCTATGTGATAGCAGTGAGTGAGGTCATCACACAGGTCGCGGCAGCCTCTGTGCTGGCCAGCAGTAAAAGCTTGATTTATCTAAAGTAAACAGCTCTAATTAGGGCTTTTGTTTGAGAGATCAGATAAAAACTCCTGCTAGCAGCTCTGGAGAGCTTCTGAGCTAATCTGAACTAATTACCAGACTGATAACACAGAGTTGAATACACCACGGAGCTGTATGCCAATTACAGTCAGTCTGACCAGGAAGTGACAGAGTATTTCATTCATGCATCCTATGAAACTCTGTAGGGAGACAACTCCTTTAAGGCAGTGTAGAAAAGCTTTAAAATAAGATAAATGACATCTTAATTTAAAGGGTTTAAGCTGGCCAACGTGCGGCCATGTATTTGTATGGGAGTTACAAATATGGTTGTAGTCTGTACTCCCATAGAAGTGAGTGACCAGAGCAGTACCAGCCGCCTCAGAGCTGAAGCTGTGAGATGGGACAACCCGTTAAGGCTTCAGTGTCTAGTTGATATAAGGGCTATACGAACCGTGTGTTCTGCGGCATCGCTGTATTCAGTCTGTGTACATGTTCTGTGGGGATCATCACCACAAGCTGCACTTTCTGAAGCTCCTAGAAGGCAGAGGAAGCAGATGAGGCCACAAGGAATACACAGCAGAATCTTAAGGTCTAACCGAGTCTGCAGAGGTCAGGAGAGCCCCCTCTTGGCATCTAAAGACCAGACTTAGTTTAAAATGTACATAAGACTCCTGACAAGTCACCTCCAATTCACCTGTTATGCAGCTAGTAGGAAGGAAACCATTAGCCAACCCAGGGATCAGCAAGCGATGGACTGTTTAATATTATGGTCCATAGAGGAGTTCCACAACCACTCCAAGAACCTGGAATCCATGGTCATCTCACCTGCCAGAAACTGAGAAGCTGCAATTTTAGGAGTCTCCAATCAAGACTTACACCACAGGTGAGAGGTACTTGGCAGGAGTCCCAGCAAACGCGAATGGGTCCCATGTTCTACATCTGAATAAGGAGTTTGTCAATGATGTACTTCACAAGAGCCATCAACCCCAACATCTTCTCTGCCCAACTGGGCTGCTCCAGTTACTGCATCTGTCAGAAGGGCGTTACCATTCCACTTTCCAAAGAGGTCCCTGCACACTGATTGGACAAAGTCAGACTGCAGGGACAAGTGGTAACATCTGTCAGATTGGTACTTCGAAAGAGGAACAGGACAAGTCATAAGAGAAGATGCTCCAGAACCATATAGGTTTATATGAGCTCTGTGATATATAGGGTTATACGGTAGAGGGAGAGGAGCTGAGCTCTGATATATAGGGTTATACGATAGAGGAGAGGAGCTGAGCTCTGATGTATGGGGTATATAATTTGGAGCAGGATTACTTGAGATAGTAACTTTTCTATGTACATGTCAGCAAAACTTGGACTATGTGGGTTGGGTCAGCAGGACTCCCTCAAACCATATAAACCTATATATGATAACCCTCTATCACATCCTGCTATCAGGTGAGCATAAGCCACCCAACAGGTTCCCTTCAAGTCTTTTAGACCAGGGGGCTTACACCCCGAGTGTACCCCAAATAGTGGAAGCCCTCCATGCGGTCCATGAATAAGCTGCTATCCCCATAACAATTTTCTCCCCAATCCTTACACCACATTTAAACCAGGACAGGGAGGAATCTCCAAACGTGTTCTACAACTCCAAGTATGTGACAATCCCATTATGCAGATAAGGGACAGAATTCCAGGAGCCGTGTAGACAATTCACCTAGAAATGGAGAGATAAGACACAGGAATGCTTTACCTGGCTCAGAAGCGCATGACGTAGGTGCTGGCTCATTGTCTGGGATCCCAAAAATGTTGGAAGCCATCTTGTGTCGTCTTACAGGAAGCTGCTGCTGCGAAGCATCAGCACCGAACGAGAAACTGGAACCTCCACCAGGGGGTCTCAGGACCCTGGAGAAAAATCGGAATATAGGCAAGATCAGCGGCAGGAGTCCCATCCTTCCAATGCTGAATAAGAAGGTCAGGCATTTATTTGACCATTGTAAAGCAGGTTGAAAGGTGACTGGTCCAACCTACAGCCCTACTGTGCTGATCCAGAAGGCAAAAACTCTGAGACAGCTGCTAATTACAATATTTGGAGTCAGAAAGGAGTTTCCCCCTGAATGGGGCAATCTGAAGAATCCCAGGAATAGTGTCCTCTCCAGAATCTAGTCCCCATAACCTGATATTATAGACGAAAGGCATCTAAACCCTTCTCAAACGTGATCAATGACTCCACTATCACAACTTGGCAGCGAGCTCCATGGTGTCACCGCTCTTACAGTAAAGAGCCCTCACTCCATGGTAAAAAGCATTCTTCTAGACACAGGATGACCCCTTATCATGCTTCTGTCTGCACCTAGGACTAGGTGTGATCCCTCATGTCCATTGCAATTGAGTCGGCCCCAAGCAGAATAACCCCATGTTTGATAGACTAATCTAGCCATTACCTTAACCAGCTTGGTTGCCCTCTGTACCCACTCTGCCCAAACTAAACAAACTTGTGTGACCACTGAATGGTACAGAGGCAAAACTACATTCCTGCCTCTGAAGGAGACCCACGATTCTGCCTTGGCAGCAGCTGCCTGGCATTGTTGCTCAGGTCCAGACTCTTGTCTGCCAATCTCCCCAAGTCTTCACCAGCTGTGCCCAGTATCACGGTTACTGGACTTGGTTTCCTCAGCCCAGACGCATGCCGTTTCTCCAGCGTTCCCAACCCCTCTGTAGTAGCGTTATCCTCTTCTGTATTATAGCTTTGTATCTGCAGACATCCCACTGGGTCATTACTACATTTAGGATTCTGGTGCCACACCATACTCTCCACCGTCCCTGCCCCATTCTTCTGTCGGCCTCTGGCACAGTTGTTGAGCAGTGTCAGGTGGGCGGCTGCAGCACTCACAAGCCAACCCCAGCAGCATCAGGGGCCAGAGGTGAGGAGAGATTTTTAGATCAGCAGCATGTGGTGGAGATGCCTAAACAACCCATTTAACACCCCACAAGGAGGGTCCAGGGGTTCCCCAGTCAGCAGGCTTTACCCTATAGAAGTTGCATCCTACAGCTCTGCAGAGGCATCGGTGCCATGTTGTCATCACCCTGTTCCACCATCAGTTGCATTTCACAAGTGTGATCACAGCAGCAGGACAGCTCCCGGCCACCACCCTATAAGACCCCACTCACAGCCGGGACTGCCGGAAACTACTCAGCAGCCGAGGTGAAGGATTTCAGCCACAGATTTACACAAAAACCCAATTCACTGCAGGCCAGAGCTAAACCGCAGCTTTCAGCACAGACTCTGGAGGGGAGCACGGCCGGGTCTGCCGCCTGCAGGTCCCCATCAGCTGCAGATGCCTTGGATGAAGGAGCCGGGCTCCGCCGCCTGCCCCATTGCCATGGTTACTGCATTTCCTATGTGGTCCTGCCAGCGCCAACTCCCTCTGCAGCCAGACGGCATCCACGGAGGCCGGCCATGTGGACACTAGCAGGCAGTATTCACACAGATCTGATGAGACAGCAGCCAGACAGTGCTCACAGGGAAGCTCCACGTGACTCCTACAGCTCCTTTGTTAAATCTTCTGGGTCTCCAGCAGCTGACGCGCCTCACCCTCCATAGCTGGGACAGAGAGGGGCGACTCATCAGCAAGTCATCCAGACCCCAGCTGACGGCAGCACAAATTCCCAAGGGAACCCCACCCAGAGCAAGCACGCCATCCGGAGGAAGCAACAATGGAAGCCAAAATCTGCACAGAGGAGACAGCCTCAGGGATTACCCCGTAGGAGCTACACACCCGCTACAAGATGTGGAGCTGCCAGAGGCCAAACCCCACATCTAATTAGACAGGAGGATAAAGCATCAGGGTCTGGGCCATGCCCCATCCATACACCCGCTACAAGATGTGGAGCTGCCAGAGGCCAAACCCCACGTCTGATTAAACAGGAGGATATAGCATTAGGGTCCGAGCCATCCATACACCCGCTATATGATGTGGAGCTGCCAGAGGCCAAACCCCACATCTGATTAGACAAGAGGATACAGGGGAGGATAAAGCATCAGGGTCTGGGCCATGCCCCATCCATACACCCGCTATATGTGGAGCTGCCAGAGGCCAAACCCCACGTCTGATTAGACAGGAGGATACAGGGGAGGATAAAGCATCAGGGTCTGGGCCATGCCCCATCCATCCACCCGCTATATGATGTGGAGCTGCCATAGAGGCCAAACCCCATGTCTGATTAGACAGGAGGATACAGGGGAGAATAAAGCATCAGGGTCTGGGCCATCCATACACCCACTATATGATGTGGAGCTGCCATAGAGAATGCCTGGGAGAAGGAAGCAATAAACCTGTAATAGGTACAAGGTAGACACTGTCATCCCCCTGGCAGATCTGCGGGCAGAGGGGGTATGGGCACATGTGGGGGAGCCTGGCCATGTTGGTTATATATCTTACACCCATAACAACGGATCTGCCACCCCCAGGATGAGGCCAGGAGCCAGCAGGGCAGGTGCCCCTACAATACCTGGCATAAGGGGCAGGCACTTGTGCCGATACCCAGGATGCCATCCCAGCACACTCCCCTGCTGCCCGACAGGTCAGAACCGCTCATCACCCAGGGGAGCTAGAACCACTACTAGAGCGGATTACACCGGAGCCCCCTCATCCACAGCCCAGGAGGCATGCTGGGACTTGTAGTCCAGCCGGGCCCCACCCTATGCAGACAGCACACACATGCGTATCAGCCGCCTTCACCAGCGCTGGGCACCATTACCTGGAGCTGCTGCGACCCTCGGGGTCGATCCCCTTGAATGTGGATGTGGTGGTCATAACGACTTCAGGCAGCTACTGTCAACCGAAAGCAAGAGGTACGCATTTATATAAGGGCCACGCCCCTGTTGCGCTCCTATTGGTCGCTTCGAACCGTTACTCTTCCTCTGATTGGCTAGCGGCTGCCCTCAGCACAGCCTATTGGCGGTTACTCTTGTCACTCTAGCACCAGCGGCTGATGTGTGCGCATGTGACGTTGTGGAAAGTCCCGCCTTCTGACCTGAATCCACCAATCAAAGACGAAGCCGGTCTCCCTTCTGCTCTGCCATTGGCTGCGGCGCTTGTCCGTCATTTTTCCAGTCGTTCTTTGTGAGTGAATGCTGGTGTGCTCCGGCAGTGTGAGGTCACGGGGGGAGAGATCCTGCAGGAGAGTGATCTGGGTGGGGTGTCTGGACTCCAGC
Source organism: Phyllomedusa bahiana (assembly GCA_025379985.1). Classification (NCBI taxonomy): domain Eukaryota; kingdom Metazoa; phylum Chordata; class Amphibia; order Anura; family Hylidae; genus Phyllomedusa; species Phyllomedusa bahiana. Next base: position 60,734 of record JAODAL010003539.1, read on the forward strand.
TCCTAGGAGTAGTTAATTAGCAATGCGGCACATACCGCACGGTGTGACGTGTGCTACAGGGATAGCTGCGCTCATTTCTACGCTTCTTGCTTTTTAGTACATATAATGCTCAGGTCCATGGGGGCAAAAACGCAGCAAAATCGCAGGTAGGCGCTGAGGTTTCTGCCCTGTGCTGTCTGATGTCACAGTGCTGTACCCAGAATGGCCCTATCTGGAAACATTGTGAGCATTTGTGCTCTGAAAGTACAAGATCGTATATCCTCACAGCGCAAATGAACGGCGTTAGCGGCGCATAGAACTGTGCGGTGTAAAGACGCCGTCTGAACACAGCCCGTTGTATGAAACTGTCTAGCAGTAAGACTGTCTGTTGCCCATAGCAACCAGTCAGCTGATAGCAACTCATCCGAGCCCATTGCAACCAATCAATTCATAGCAACCAATCACAGCTGATAGCAACTAATCACAGCCCATAGATAAATCCACAATCAACAGCTGATAGCAGACCACTCTCAGCTCTTAGCAACCAATCACAGCCCTATAACAACCAATCACAGGTGAATAGCAACTATCTCAGAGCCGCAATTAGCAACTCCATATCACGCAGCCTCTAGCAGCCAATCCAGCTTCATTTCAACCAATCACATGCCCATCTAACAAACCATATTCACAGCTGTATAGCAAACTAATCAGAGCCCCATAGCAAGTGTAATACAGAGCCCATAGAAACCAATCAGTGCCCATAGCAACCAATCAGCGCTCAGCTTTAATTTCATATAGTGCTCTGGAGAAATGAACTCTGGTTGCTATGGGCAACAGAGACAGTCTTACTGCTAGCCAGTTTCATACATAAGGCCAATTGTGTGAACATTGCCTAAGGCCTTGTTCAGGAAATCCAACATGTATCCACAGCAGAAATTCAAGGCAATACCCCAAATTGACTTTCCAATGTACTTGGGGCCGTCACCACTTGCCGCTTTCCTATGTGTCTGCTGAGCTCTTCTCCGTAGTGATGACACTGATTGGCCACCGCAGTGACCTATGGATGGTGCAGCATCTCCCATAAAGGAACACACAACGGCATAGGGGAACCCATGAGGAGTGATCAGTTGTTGTCAATACACCAGTAAAAAATTTCCTTGTATTTGGACCCAGCATCGTGCTAAGGTGGCCCTCTACTCAGGCTGAGTCATGACGCTCCCTGTGCTGCCGACATGCTCTGCTGCTCGCTTCATTAGTGTCTTGTGTTCCTCAAATTTGGGTGACGACAAATGAATTTTGCAGGGATTATTGTTCTTTTACACACCAACGTCTAGAACCACAATTGGGAGTCCACAGTAGGATTCCTGCCCCATTCTACAGGACGACAACCACGCTGTGCCAGTCTGGCAGGCAGGCCGCTGTTTGGTTGCAGGGTACAATGACACATTCCAGCAAAATGTCTGCTTGAGCTCCAACACGATAGAACCCAGATAGCCCAGCACTAATCTGCTTCATCCTCCAGTAGACAGCTCGACAGGGGCAGGGCCTCAGGCGATGGAAACACCACAAACAGTGGTAGAACAGGCGAGCTAGCGGCATCAGACCCAAAACTAATACAGGCCTCAAACTTCCTACAGACCATCGGCCAAACCCCCTGAACTAGTATAGAATTAATACAGACTCCTCAACACATGGTCATCCTCATCTGTGGGCACTGGTCAGTTTCAGGGCCTAGTGTGCAGGCGATTAGGTTCCAGCTCATGTACCCTGCCAAGTTGCGGGCACAGTTGGATGGCAGGCAGCTAGTTTTTAAAGACCTTCCACAAGCCTGACGTCACTTTCATATATGGGATGGACATGACGCAGTTTAAACCTTTTATAGAGAGGTAAATGTTCTATGACTTTCTGTATTTGATTTCATTCTTAGTTGTTATGCAGCTGATTGTTTCAAGAGGTTCTCGTTTGGAAAGTAAGGGCCAACTTCAGTTCATGATTGACTGTTATGTTTTTGCAGTGGTGGCGTTTATCTGACTTGATGGTCACAGTACCTTCCTTCAAATGTAAGAAGAATCTTCTCCCGCGCTGCCAAATTCTCAAACTCCTCTGGGAACTATTCTAGGGGATATTCCCTGGGGGACTATGACCTCTATCTCAAGGCAACTCAAGCTCTCATCCTTATATTTCAGCCGAACAGGGTAAGTGGCGGGTGCATTGGATTCTACGTATACTCATATAATACGCTGATATTCAAATACCTTCCATTACTGGTTCGGACGGTGGCGGTTTGATCTCCCACGGGTGATTAATTGCATTTATACCAGGTATTCGGTATAACATGACAGCTAATACTAAACACCTTTAGGGTTGTTACACACGGTGACGCGTTTTGGATCGGTTTTCACGGTTATCCGTTTTTAACTGCGAAAACTGGAAGCTAAACTCTGCGATCCAAAATAGCGGATCCACGGAAAAGCGCACAGGCTGATCCCTTTTTTGGGCGAGGCCGTTACTTGGGTGCGTTGGTGCATGCGTTTTACGGATCCGTTTTTTGGATCCAGTTTTTTAATGGCTTTATCTCTAAAATCAACCTATGAAACTGCAATTCTAAAATATATAACTATCAAAGACCAAGAAAATAATCCTTTTTTTACCTGGAGTGTCAATCAAATGTACATACACTATGATTTTAGAACCCATTCCCCCCTACCCCCTATTTTTTTTTTTCTTTTTTTTTTAAATCAACAAATAGTTTTTCAAACCCAGCTCCATGTAAATTAATTGATACAATATAATAAGTTAATAGTAAAATAGAGTTATTTACTTACCTCTGAGGATCAGAGAATCAGGACGTCCGCATGTGCAGTCCAGGTGGTATGCTGGGGCTGTGGGTCTAGGACATTATTCTCCTCCCTATTACCCACAGTTGTTTAGAATGAAGGACTATTTTTCAATAGACATTGCATCAGAAAAAAATTTGCCCTCACATTACAAATGATACAAAATATAAACTCAAATTAATAATATTCAAAATTTTATATATAAGTTTAAAACCAATGCGTTATTACGGATGCGTGTTCTGGGAGATCTGAATGCGGATTCAAAAACGCTACCCAAATGTATGCTGCAGCGCTTTTGGATACCGCTTTCGGGATGCCAATAAGAGCAGCCATTAGTTTCCTATGCGGGAGTTGCTTTGCGTAAAACGCTAAAGAAGAAGTTGACATGTCAATTCTTAATAGCAGATACGAAAAGCGGGATCGCGAGAAAAGAGCATTGTGACAATCACTCGTTGTTGGAACAGCGCATGCGCTTTCCTCTGCCATTGAATAAGTGAATGTTAATCCACACAGACTATTGTTAGATCGTAGTTTTGTTGCTGGATCGTTTTAACGAACGGATTCCCAACAAAATAAGTCGTGTGATCCAATGCCCTAAGTGTGGTGTTCACACGGGTGCGTTTTTGGTGTGTTTTTGATGCGTTTTTTAGGGCAGGAAGGCGCACAGCACTTAATCACCTGTACATCTTGCCGCACAAAATGAATGGCGCTCCAACAAGAGCCGGACAAAAAAAGTTGCGATTTTACCGCGATTTTTGTCATGATTTTTGTGCAGCAAAGAAACTGTGTGAAAGCATCCTAACTCTCTGTCCCGGGATCCATTCAACTTAATTACTTGAAATGTCTGGGGCATTAATACACCCATTAAGAGAAAGAAGGTTATTACCCACCTTAAAAGATTTTAAGACCCACGTTATTATCTTCTCTGCAGGCGACTCCCTGAAGCAAGGGGCAAAACATTTGGTCTGGAAAGCTTCGTGGATCGTTTCTCATTATTCAGCAAACTTTTCTTCTAAATCCAGGGGGTGGCCATTTTATTTCAAAGGGGTCTGGGACACTCGGTGGAGGAACACTTAAAGGGGTATATGTCTGCTTACAAAGAATAGCTTTCAAGATTGTTTTCTTCTTAGGGGAACACGCAAAATAAAGACATTTTCTAAATATATTGCTTTGATTCATCTGTTTTTTGTTAGGGAGATACAAGTGACATTAAGAAACCTCCCTGGCTATGTCAGTTCCCTCAGTTAATCGACCCTGTTGACATCTCTCTCTCCGCTGCTGTTTGTTTCCGCAATGTGAGTAGCAGTGAGGTGACGTCATCACACAGGCTCGCGGGCAGCTCTGTTCTGCTGGGCAGTAAAATGCTTGATTGATCTACAGAGGTATACAGCAGAATTAGGGCGTTTTGTGTGTTTGAGGATCCAGATAAAAATAGTACCTTGCTATCAGGTTTTCTGAGAAGCTTTCTGAGCTAGGTTCTGAAACTGTAATTGCAACTGAAAACACAGAGTACCTTGAATACCATCGGAGCTGTATGCAATATCACAGTCCAAGTCTGAGCCAGGAATGTGACTGTGATTTCTACATGCATACTGTGGGAAAATCTTTCGTTTGGGAGGAACCAACTCCTTTACGGGAATCGTTCCACAACGGGCATATGTGGCACAGATGGCCGCCGTAACTACCGGCCGGATTTTGCGCTATGCAGTTGCGGCGCCTATCCGTCGGAGTCATTGCTGGTAATAATTCCATGCCTATAATGTGAGAACCAGTGGATTCCGTCGCTCCTCACTGATTAGGCGAGATCCGCCCGAGGCGGAAGGAGAAAGATGACATGACATTATCCCAAGCGCTTGAGGCGCCGTGGATAATGCAAGCTATGGGGCCGCGGGAGCAGGCTCGCCTCCTCGTGACCGCAAACTCTCGGCCCACCACCCCCGACCCTTGATTCACGGACGGATTTGTGAGCCTCAATACGGCCTCACAAATCTGTAGTGAATAAGCCATGTGGAAAAGGACTTAACAGGGGACTTGTATGAACGGGGCTGGCCAGAGGTCGGGAGTATTTTCCACTGCCCGTCCATCAGGGCTAGCTCCGTTCACATTATGCAAAGCCTCCCGCCGAAGGTCCATTATCCAGGTGCATTATAGAGAGCCGTGGACACTTGTATGCGCCCTGATCATCGGGGGGCTATAGTGAGGGAGGCACTGATGCGCACTAGAAAACCATATGAAGTGCATACAAGATATATAGCTCTTTGCTTGGCATTTATCAGGCAAATTTATTGATGGACAAGGTAAGAGTACTTTCAAAGTGGTTGACCTGAGCTAATATGTCGTAAGAATGCGCATGAGCTGTTAGAGCAGGTTTATAAATCCAGGCGCATTCGTGATGCTATTATAATGCGCATGAAATATGCTGTTTATACGCCAAATTTTATACCTGTGGCCCTTAATGCAGACTAGAGAATGTATATACTATTTCCAGTGCACAAAAATTTCCTCCAAAATCCCTTTTTTGTCTTGTTTTTATGGCAATTATTGTGCGGGTTAAATAACGTGACAGGTTTATAGGCTAGATTGTTACGCACAGGGCGATGCCAAATATATGTACTATTTGTTGTTGGTCTTTTTGAGGTGATTGGCATTTTTACGTTCATTTGTGGGAATACCTTCCCACACTAGATTACGGTATGAGTACATCCAATGTGAACCAGTGACAGGCGGAGTGGTTGAGGGAAGGTATATTTCCCCGAGAATACTTTCCTATGTGGCCTTAGGCAGTGTATGGACCAGTGAGGCCTGGGCTCGGTGAAGGAAAGCCAACAGTTCTTATGTGTCAGTGGTTACTGACAGGTTAGTATAAGCAGTTCCAGTCCACTTTATCCGGGTTGGCTTTTCTGGTGTGGTCAAAGCGAAGAGTGGGCGACCACTCCCACACACCAGGTGAGGCTGCTGTCAGGCCTATAAAGCCAGGGTCTGCGGGCTGGTAATGGCTGCTGGTGTATGGCTGAAGCCATGGTGTGAGTGGCACATGTGACTTGTGTTTGCAGCTCGCCCAGGGCCACTTAGCGTGTTCCTGGTATAGTTAGAACTATTCCTTGTGTTCAGTTACAGCTCAGCCGAGCAGGTTTTGTTTTATACTTTGTGCCTGAAGTTAAAGGGGTTTTGCCACGATGTAATGTTGACGTGGGATCCTCCAAAATGGGTATTTAATCACTTTTCTAAATATATGTGATTACATAAAATGAAGACTCTGAGAGCTACAGCATTTCTCAATCCCCCTTAGTTACCTGAAAGCTTGCATTAGACACGACCAGAGGAGCTGACAGGCGTGAAAACACTTCTTATCTGATGACAGGGAAAATGAATGAGCTTCAAGGGGCTGTGGAGAAAGTGCAGTGTATGAGCCTGTGTCTTGCTGTATAGAGAATCAACTATTGTAAAGTTATTATTTGAGTTAAGTTTTGAGACGCTCCCTGCTTCCTCACTCCCTCTCTCCCCTGCAGCCTTCATGACTCAGCATGATTTGTTTATATCCTACTCCAGTGCTGATAAGGAGGTAAGGAACTCAGTCCTGGCAAAACCCCTTTAAGGCTGTGGTTTTGTTTTTGTCGTTTAAATAAACCCAGGCTTGCCTGGACTTGAGCTTTAGGGGTTGTTTTCACAGAGCTTTGACTCTGTGTTACAGGTGCTTTGTAGATCCGTCTTGAGGATCGACAGGACGGACCCCAAGACGGATCTAACAATTAGCAGTGACTTTATCAGTGCTTGCCATGACGAACACGGAGCGGCGTTCACATGAGACATCGCTGCTGCGTGTTTCAAAAGTGCCAATCGGGTCCGTCTTGCAAAGAATTGACATGCAATTCTTTTTAAGACGACCCGAGCGGCGCTTCTAAACACGCAGCGGCGATCTCTCATGTGAACGCCGATGCGTCTTCCTAATAGCCCAGAGTGATAAAGTCACTGCTAATTGTTAGATCCGTCTTGGGGTCCGTTCTGTCGATCCTCAAGATGGATCTACAAAGCACCTGTAACACAGAGTCAAAACTCCGTGTGGACGAGCCCTTACTTGAAGTGTCACTTTCGCTGTCTGTGAAAGCCCAGCCTGCTACCTGACTCTAATCCCTCACAAATGACACAGAGAGGTTAAAAGACATTTATCACCCATCCATAGAATGGTCAATAATTGTCTGAACACTGGGGTCTCCACCAATCATTAAAATGGGGACACCAAGTCCTCTGTTCTTCCTCAATGTGATCAGTCAAATAGGTGCACTGGTGCTCCATTCAAATCCTTCCCGTCTGTGCGATCACAGTGAGGAAGGCCCATTTTGGTGATCGGTGGGGATTCAAGTGGTGGGAACCCCAGCGATCAGTGTTAGGCTAGGTTCACATGGCTTATTGCCTGCGTAATTGCGGGGACAGATTTCGCCCGCAATTACGCCGTGTACCGTGGGGCGGGGGGCCGGCAGTTCGCCCTCCCCATAGACTTTCATTATCCATGGCGCTTATACCGCCATGAATAATTGACATGTCACTTTCTCCCCTCTCATCGTATTTCGCGAGCGGGGAGAGGAGACGGAATCCATAGTTCTCTATGAGAACTGTGGATTACCATAATGACAATAGACACCAATGTTGCCTAACAGACCATATTGATTATAATGGGTCCGCCAGGTTTTCCCCATGATGCTACTCATTTTCACTGAAAAATAGCATATTTTGCTGCATTATTTTTCTATCTTTTGTGACGGAACTTGCAACAGAGGTTCAGAACTTAACTTCCAATGTTGATGTGTACCAGGCCTTATTTAGTTACAAGGTTTGGAAGGCTGAAAAAAGACAAATGTCCATCCAATTCAGCCTGTTGTGCTGTAGTGTTGATCCAGAAGAAGGCAAAAAACTCCATGAGGTAGAAGCCAATTGTCCTCATTTTATGGGGATTTGTTGGATTTGATTTGTGTTCGCTGATGGATGTGATTTGTGGTCTCAGAAATCCTTGCCACCACACAGTGCACCCCTAGTTCCATTAGTGTCATGTTTGAACCCAGACATAGCTTGTACTCGCACCTATGGAAGCTATTCACCAATGACTGTGTTCACAGGACCATATTTGTGGGTTGTGTTTCATGAAGCAAAAAATCAGTAACAGATTTCAGCAACGGGATGTAGGAAAATCATCGCCTGAGGTCTTCTGTCCTGCAAAGTGAAGCGTATGTATTGCAGCGCTTGGCTCAGAGCTTGTTATTATACCTGTAGGATTAGATGTGTAAGCCAGACTCTAAAGGCGACACATATGAATCCTGGCGCTGACAGGCCAGTTCTAAATGGCTTTAAAGAGAACCTGTCACATAGATTATGCTCCCCTTGCTGAGGACAGCACAAGCTAGTGACAGACCTGCTGTTTCCAGCGCTGTGTCCCTTATTCTGTAAGATGCTGGAGTTTTTGTGTATTTAATGCTCAAATCTGTAGTTTTCAGCCAGAAGAGTCATTCGAAGAGCCATTCAAAGAGTCAGTTTTTTTCAAACCCCGCCCACCTGAGGCTAGCCACGCCCACCTCAACTGATAAACCTATTACTTTGAATAGGTAGAAACATGTGAATAACTGTCAGTGGGTGGGGCTAGCATTTGGTGGGCAGGGCTAACACCTCATGAATAAGATTTGAGGAGTAAATGCTCTAAAACTGCAGCATTTTACAGAATAAGAGGCACAGTGCTGGGAACAGCAGGTCTGACACTGGCTTGTGCTGCCCTCAGCAAGGGGGGCATAACCTATGTGACAGGTTCCCTTTAAGGCAGTGTAGAATGTGTCAGAATGTATGAAGCTGTTCTTCTGCAGGTCATACATAGAGGGCAGTGTAGAGCCAATACCACAAGTCTGGCTCAGGCACCACCTTACCCTGGTCTGGCTGTTCTTCTGCAGGTCATACATACAGGGCAGTGTATTCCCAATACCACTAGTCTTGCTCAGGCATCACCTTTACCCTGGTGTGGCTGTTCTTCTGCAGTCATACATACAGGGCAGTGTAGAGCCAATACCACAAGTCTGGCTCAGGCACCACCTTTACCCTGGTACTGGCTGTTCTTCTGCAGGTCATACATACAGGGCAGTGTAGAGCCAATACCAACAAGTCTGGCTCTGGCACCACCTTTACCATGTCTGGCTGTTCTTCTGCAGCTCATACATACAGGGCAGTGTAGAGCTAATACCACAAGTCTGGCTCAGGCACCACCTTTACCCTGGTCTGCCTGTTCTTCTGCAGGTCATACATACAGGGCAGTGTAGAGCCAATACAACAAGCCTGGCTCAGGCATCACCTTTACCCTGGTCTGGCTGTTCTTCTGCAGGTCATACATACAGGGCAGTATAGTCCCAATACCACAAGTCTGGCTCAGGCACCACCTTTACCCTGGTGTGGCTGTTCTTCTGCAGGTCATACATACAGGGCAGTGTAGAGCCAATACCACAAGTCTGGCTCAGGCACCACCTTTACCCTGGTGTGGCTGTTCTTCTGCAGGTCATACATACAGGGCAGTGTAGAGCCAATACCACAAGTCTGGCTCAGGCACCACCTTTACCCTGGTCTGGCTGTCCTTCTGCAGATCATACATACAGGGCAGTGTAGAGCCAATACCACAAGTCTGGCTCAGGCACCACCTTTACCCTGGTCTGGCTGTTCTTCTGCAGGTCATACATACAAGGCAGAGTGTAACGCGCGGCACCGCAGACCGTGTCTCGGTCTGCGGGCGCGCTCTCTCCCCGACCCCCACTCGTGTGCCGCGGGCGAGTGGCGGCACGGTCCGTGACCCGGTCCGTGTGCGCGCCCGTCCCGCGGCGTGTATGAACTTACCCAGCCCCGCTCCTGACTCCTGGCGCGCTCTGCACGGCTGCCGGGCGCGCTCCCGTTCTCTAGGGCGCGCGCGCGCCAGCCTTCCCTCTCTTAAAGGGCCAGTGCGCCGGTAATTGGCTGATTGCCGGCCACTGACCCTATATATTGGCTCCTCCTCCGGCAGCCCTCTGCCGGATCTTTAGTGCCTCCTGAGCCTTTAGAGAAAGCGTTTCGTCCCTTGTTTGCCTTACCGTGTACCAGACCGTCTCGTTCCCGTTTCCTGACCACGAACCTCTGCCGCCTGTCCTGACCTTTTGCCTGTCCCTGACTACGCCTCAGCCTCACGATTCTGTACCACGCTTATCCTTGGCCACCGCAAGCAAGTCCCCGCCAGTGGAAAAAGACCGGGGAGTTTTTCCCCCCGCAGCAAGTCCATTTCCCCCTTTGCGGCGGGCCCCTGGTGAAAACCGGGTTTTTACTTAGAATTCCTTCCCTTGGGGTGGGGTTCCACCATCGCTTCGGGGGGCCCCAGCGGATTTCCCCTTCCCCTGCCGCTAAAAGTAAGATCCGGGCCCTGGATTTCCCCCAAGGTGCCCCCTGCCCGGTTTTAAAGGGGGCCCCCTTGCCGCATCGTCGCGGGAACAGGGCCGTCAAATTTCGCAACAGGGTCAACGTTGGGGAACCCCTGCCGTTTTAGTTACAGCAACTTTCTGGCGAACCGCCGCTGGCCGCCAACTCCACCTGTGGGGTACACCGCCCCCCGCCGCTCCATCCGCAAAAGGGGGGTCCCCCAAGGTTCGGTTTTCCGCTTCCCTCCAAGTTTGAAAGGGGCTCCAAGCAGTGCCGAGGGTTCTCACCCCCGTGCTCAATGCCATTGAATTAATGGGGGACCATTCCCTAAAGGACGTTTTTAAAGTGGCAAACCCGGGTTTAGCCTTTCTTTCCGGGAAAGGGCCCTTTTTAAGGGCCCCCACCTCTGTGGATCGCAAAAACCCTGTTTACTCGGGTCTGCATCCTTCCTCCAGGAGTTCCGCACGTTTTTTTTAGGAACCGGCCCCGGGGATCCTCTGCCGGACTGCCCCCCCCTTCACCCCGTTCCGGGGACTCGTCGGTGGGAACTAAGCGGTTCAGTTTCCCCCCACACTACCTCCGAGTTTTCATGGAACGGGGGGCTGCCCTGTGCGCCACGTTTTAAAAGGGGTCCCGGTTTGGGTTAAGGTTTTGCTGGCCCTAAAGCATCCCGTCCCTTAATCAGCGGGGGAATTCGTTTGGCTTCCCCCCCTTTTTTTGTGCGCTTCGGGCCGATACGAAGGTCTTTCCCGGCCCAAAAAAGGATGGGGCACGTCCACGCCGGGTATCCTCGCCGGCTCCCCTTTTTCCAGAGACAACCCAAAGGGAATCCGCCCCCAACCCTATTTTAGGGCCCCCCTGCAGGTTTGACAAAGGACATTTTCTCAGAGCAAGAACGGGCCCCGCGCCTTTTTGGCCCAAACCCGTGCCTCTTTCTGCGGCAGTCCTGAAAACCCTTTCCGGTAGAATTGGGCCCCAAATCCAAACGTCCGGGAAACCCCCCCACCTTGGGTTCGTGGGGGAGGCGTCCCTGGGTGCAAATTCCTCCCCTCCCGCATTTATGTTTTCCCGTTTTAATCGGGACTGATCGGGGCCCCCTCATTCCGGCCTCCGCCTTCCTGGTTTTTGGCCCCTGCCGGGGAAATTTATTCAAACCCCTCCTTGGTTTTCCCCGTACCGTCTTCCCTGGTCCGGGGGAAAAACCCCTTGGCTTTTCCCGGGTTTAGGGGGCGAGCTGCTAAGCGACACTTAAGTTGGGCACCAGCCCCTGTCTTTCACGTTGGGAGTCCCCACAAAGGATAAAAATAGGGCCCTTTTACGTGTTGCCCCGCTCTTTCTTCGGGCCTTTTTTTCTCGGACTTCCGTGGCTGCGGGGCTCCACTCTCCCATGCTTAACTGGACTGGGTGAAGTCACTCGTGGGGCCCCAAATGGGCCCGAGCCGTTGCCTGGTGGCAACCCCGCCCGGGGGCTTTTCCGACTCTCGCACAACCCCCCCCAAAAAATATTGGGCCCCCCTGCCCGTGATTTCAGGGTTTCCCCCGATGTCTTCTGGGGAAAAAAAAGCGGAGATCCTTTCCCCCTCATCACCCTTTTACTTTCCCGATCGACCACTTCTGGGACCATCCTCCCCCAGGTGGGGTCTATCCCCTGTCCTTTCCCAGACTCAAGCTTTTCTATTTTTTTCGGGAGGAAACCCCCAGAAGGGGGTTTATACCCGGGAAATCCTCCTCTCCCCCCAGGGGCGGGGTTCTTCTTTGTGGAAAAAGAAGGCGGCACCCTGCGCCCTGCATTTTATTATCGGGGGGTTAATAAGATCACGGGGAAGGGAAAGGGTTTTCCCTTTTCCTTTTTATTCCTGGAAACTTTTTTTATCGCCTTCAGGGTGCGAAAAATTTTTCTCCCAAAAATTTGGGTTAAAAGGGGGGCCTTTAATCTCCCCATCCCGGGGGGCGGGTGATGGGGAAACGGTTTTAACCCAGGGGCGGGGAAATTCGAAACTTGGTCATGCCATGCGGCTTTGGGAAGGCCCCCCGCCTCTTCCGGAATTCGGAACGACATCTTCAGGGAAACCCCTTTTTACCTTTTTCGTTTGTATACCCCGGGTGACATCTTGGGCTTTCTCGCTGACCTTGGGGAAACCCCCCGTGTTCAAGTCCCCCCAGGGTTTTGAGGCGCCTCCGGGCCAAGCCGGGCCCATCGGGTTAAATTGGGAAAAATGCATCTTTCACCAACCAGCCTGCCATTCCCGGGGGGTAATTAAAATTTCTCGGACCAAGGGTTGAGATGGACCCCAAACTGCTGCCGTCCTGCAATGGGCCCCGCCCTGTTGGTCTTTAGGCTATATACCTTCCTGGGGTTCTGTAATTATTAACGGCAGTTACCCACACTTTCCACACGGGGGGCACCCGTGGGGCCCCAAGAAAAAGAAAGCAAAACCCCCGAAGCTGGGCCCCCCCCCGAGGGGCTTTCCCCGAGTTTTGGGAAGTCTTCCTTTGCCTCCCCTTCTATCCTGTTTAAAGGGCCCGGACCCTTCTAACCGTTTTTCACTTGAAAAATAGACGCCTCTCGGTCGGGGGCGGGGCGGTCCTCAAGCAAAAGGGGGCCCAAAGGGGAAAAAAGTCACCGCGGCTTCTTTTCTAAAACCTTCCACCCCGGAAAGGAACCCATCGATCGGGGGACCGGGAGTGTTTAGCCCTCTAAGATAGCCCTGGAAAAATGGCGTTATCTTTGGAGGGTGCTCGGCATCCCTTTAGTATCTATTTTTGACCACAAAAACCCCAAATACCTCCAACGGCCCCACGACTCAATCCACGCCGGCTAGATGGGCCTTTTTTTCCCGATTTGATTTTTCCCAAATTCCCCTTCCGTTTCCGGGCGGGAAAAAGAAAAGTTAAGGCATGCGGGTTTTTCTCGCGCTTCAATGTGGTCCGGGGAAGAAAAAATCCCCCGGGGCCCTTAATACCCCCAAAAGCGTTTATCCTCTCGCCCCCCGTGACCTCCGGGAAAGTCCCGCCCGGGGAAAACATACGTGGACCCCACCCCTCCTTTGACAATCCCCAAGTGGGGGCATTTCCGTTGGTGGCTGGCACCCGGGGCCCGGAAAAAAACCCCTCTCCCTTTTCCGGTTTTTACTTTGGGGGGCCCGGGCCTCGCTAAGGACGTTTTGGGAATTTTTTTGAGGCCTGTGTCACCTGTTTCCCCTAACAAAAAAACCCTCGTCCCCAGGGCCCGTCGGGGTCCGCCCCTTCCCCGCCATTTCCCCACAAACCCCCCGGGCGCCCGTGGCGATGGATTTTTTAAAACCCAAACTTTTCCCCCTCCCCTGGGGAACATGTGATTTTGGGGGGTTAAGAACGTTTTTTTAAGATGGTCAATTTGTCCCATTAGGGTTGCCCCGGGCCCCCCCCCTCTAACCTATTTTTTTTACCACATCTTTCCCCCTACACGGAACCCCCGCAAATTTTTCTCCCGGGCCGCGGGGTCCAGTTTGTTTCCCCCAATTCTGGCGGGCCCCCCTTTTTCCCCCGTTGCAGGTTTTAACTTTGTTTTTCCTCGGCCAAAAACCCCCCAAAAAATGGGCCAAGAAAAAAGGGTTTAAACCCGGTCCGGGGGGCCAAATTTGGGGCCCCCTTTGGGCTCGGGGAAACCCCAAAAAAATGGGTGACCCACTCCCATGGGCAGAAATTTTTTTACAATTCCCCCAGATTCCGAGTCAGCGGGGGCCTCTCCCTTTCTATAAATTGTTACGGCCCGCACCCCCCCCCTCTCCCCTTTCCCTCTCAGTCCAAGTTCCCGCTGCAATACACGGGGGCCCGCGGACATGGAGGAAATATTTTTGGCCCTGAACCCCCATCTTTGTTCCTCTTTGGGCCGGGAGAAAGCTAGGCAATAAAAAGGAGCCCTCCCCCGTTTTTTTCCCCCGGCGATTTAAAAATTTGCTGTCTGGGCCAAATATGTCAGGGTTAAGAAACCCCACTAAAAAATTTGGTCCCCCCCACATAGGGCCCTTTGAGGTTCTCAGACGTCCCAAAACCCCGGGGGCCTTAAACTCCGGCTCCCGCCCTCCTTTGGGATTCCCCAACTCCTTTCAGTGTCGCTTTTTAAACCCCGGTCCCAACCTTTTTTCCCCCGTAAGGCCCGCCCCTCCTTCCCCCGTGGCGGGTGCTTTCTGAAGTTTTTCCCTGAAGGAGATCTTGGATATGAAGGTGCCCCCGGGGGAAGGGGATAAATTTCCATCGAGTGGAAGGGGTTTGGGCCCCCGGGAAAGGGCCCTGGGGCCGGGGGACAAAAACCGGCCCCTTTAACCCCAAATTTTGAGGTTTCCCCGGGGGAAGAGGGGGGAGGCCCCAAAGGGGGGGGGGAAATTTTAACGCGCGGCACCGCCCGACCGGGTCTCGGGGCTGCGGGCGCGCTCTCTCCCCGACCCCCAACCGTGGTTTCCCGGGGCCCAATTTGGGGGCCGGTCCGTGACCCGGTCCGGTTTTTTCCCCGCCCGCCCGCGGGGGTTTTATGAACTTTCCCACCCCGCTCTGCTCCCGGCGCGCTCTGCACGGCCGGGGCGGGGCTCCCCCTTCTTAGGGCGCGCGCGCGCCCGCCTTCCCTCTCTTAAAGGGCCAGTGGGCCCGGGAAAATTGGGGTGATTTCCCGGGCCCCTAAACCCTATTTTTATTGGGTTCCTCCCCGGGAGCCCCCCTGCCGGATCTTTTGTGCCCCTTTACCTTTAGAGACAAAAGGGTTTGTCCCCTTTTTTTGCCTTACCTGTCCGACCGTTTCGTTTTTTCCCCTTTCCTGCCCCCCAACCTCTGCCGCCGGGCCTGACCTTTTGCCCGTCCCGATAGCCTCAGCCTCACGAATTTTGGGAAAAAACCCCAAGTTATCCTTGGCAAACCCCGAAAACCAAAACCCCCCGTGGGAAAGGGCCCGGTAATTCTCCGCCGGGAAAAGTCCCTCCCGTTTGGGGGCGGGGCCCGGTAAAACCCCCGGGTTTACTTTGATTCCGTTCCCTTGGCCCTGGGCTTCCCCCCCCGCTTTTCGGGGGCCCCGCGGATCCATTCCCCTGCCCCTTCACAGAGTAAAAAGCCAATACCCCCAAGTTGGCTCAGGCCAAATTTCCCTGGTTGGGTGTTCTTTCCCGGGGGGTCATTCATACCCAAGGGAGTGGGGGGAGGCCCCAAAACCCAAGTCTGGCTCGGCACCACCTTTGCCCTGGTCTGGTGTTCTTTGCAGGGATACAACAGGGGAGTGAGAGCCAATTTCCACAAATCTGGGTTTAGGCACCCCCCTTTTCCCTGGGGCTGGCTGTTTTTCTGCAGGTCAAAAATAAGGGGATGTAAGCCATTACCCCAAGTCTGGCTCAGGGGAACCCCCTTTAAACCCCGGTCGGGTTTTTTTCTGCAGTTTATACTTACGGGCAGTGTAAAAGCCAAAACCACAAGTCTTTGGGTAAACACCAAACCCTTTTCCCCGGTTGGGTGTTTTTCTGCAGGTGAAAACATACAGGGCAGTGTAGGCCAATACCACAAAATCTGGCCGGCACCAAACCTTTTCCCTGGGCTGGTTGTTTTCTGCAGGTCAAACAAAAAGGGGGAGTGTTGTCCCAATACAACAAGTCCCGGTTTTAGGCACCCCCTTTTCCCCGGTCTGGCTTTTTCTAACTGTTTTTGCACCTAGGGTTTACCCTCAAAGTAATCATAAATTTTGTCTAAATTTCCCCACAAATGTGATCCCCCCCCAGAAAACCCCCCAAAACTTTAGCGCATAAAAAAATGACGGGCCAATGCCCCATCGGCCAAAGTTTTTGGGGTTTCGACGGTTCATACATCTAAAGAACAAGGGCCCACTACAGCTTTTTGACCCCCAGATAACTGGCACGCCCCCTTCATTTCATGTTCCCCCCCAAGGGGGTTACCGTAGTCCCCCCTTGTACCCTTTTTTTCCTCTACTAGTTTGTGTTCACATCTGTGTCCATCACCGATTCCATAGTGTATGATGGGAGGAGCAGTGCTCCATGCAGTGTTATTTTTTGATGTCAAAATGACGGACACTATTCATTATAAGTTACTAGGGACCATCGGTCGACACCAGTTTCTGATAGATGTCCCAAAGTGGGATCCGCACCTATTTTAGGGAAAAAACCCAAAAAATTTGTCGGCTCAGAATGGGAAAAAGGGGTTTACATGCGCACGCTCTCCATTTGTTCTAGGGAGTCCCAAATTGATTGCTAAAACAGGGAGTCCCTCGACCCCTCCTATTCCTCTTGTGTAGCAAGGAAGCTTTGACAGGAGTGATCAAGTGTGCACTGGCTCCTTTGTCTATGGGGCCCGTTTGAGATAATTGATTACAGCATGAGTGCAGTGAGAAAGGAATTAGAGGACCCGCTTTAGCAATTGGTGGGTGTGCCAGCAATCAGCATACATGCCAACTCTCCCCGTTTTTGCGGGGGGTCCGCTATTTGGGGTCCCCTCCCCCCTCCCGGGGGGGTTGGGATTTCCCCCCCGCCGCCTGCAGGCGGGGGGGGGTCCTTTAAATTACCGCGGCGCAAGAGTAGCGCTGGTGCGCTACTCTTGCCCGCCGGGGCCCCTCCCACAGGCGGTAACGGCCGCATGGCCGCTCACCCGCCCGCGGGCCCCACTGTGCGGGGGGGGAGGCAGAGGATCGCTCCCTCCGCCTCCCCCCTGTTTTTCCGCGCCCGGTGGCGCCGCACTTTTCATGTCAGCGGCGCAGGGGGGGAATGACGCGCGGCTGCAGGGGGGGGGGGGGAGCGCAGCTCCTCACTTCCCCCCGGCCCCTGAGAGATGACAAGGGGCTGGCCCCCTGCAGGGGCCTGGGGAAAGGTAAGTGGGTTTTTATTTTTTATTTTTATTAGCTTTTGGGGGCTCTACCTGCAACAAGGGGCACTACCTTCAACAGAAGGGGAAATACCTGGAACAAAGGGGGCATCACCCCGGCAACAATGGGGGCACACCTGCAACAGAGGGGAAAACACCGGCAACAATGGGGGCATACCTGGGGAAAAAGGGGGGGACTACCTGGCAACGGGGGGGTTCATGGCAACAAAGGGGGGACTTCCTGGGAACAATGGGCACTACCTGGCAAAGGAGGGGAAATACCTGGCAACAAGGGGCCCCACCTGGCAACAATGGGGGGGTCACCTGGCAACAGAGGGGCATCACCGGCAAAATGGGGCACTACCTGGCAACAGAGGGGGACTACCTGGGGAACAATGGGGGCTTCAGGCAACAATGGGGGCACTACCGGGGAACAATGGGGGGACTTTTCCCGGAACAGGAGGGCAACAACGGGAACAATGGGGGCATCACCTGGGAACAATGGGGGGACTACCTGGGAACAGAGGGGGCATTCACCTGCAACAAGGGGGGATACCTGGCAACAAGGGGGGCACTCCCCGGCAACAATGGGGGCTTCAGCTGGGAACAATGGGGGGGTCAGCTGGCAACAATGGGGCACTACCTGGAAAAAGAGGGCAACTATGGGACAATGGGGATACCCGGCAAAAAGGGGGGCACTACCTGGAACAGAGGGGGGGACTCCTGGTAACAGATGGGGCACTCCTGGCAACAGGGGGGGGCACTACCTGGCAACAAAAGGGGGGCATTTCCTCAAACAATGGGGCACTACCTGGGAAACCCAAAGGGGCACTACCTGCTAACAATGGGGGCCTACCCGGTAAAATGGGGCCTACCTGGTAACAATTGGGGGGACCCACCGGCACAAAAAGGGGGCACTACCTGGCTACAAATTTGGCCCACCGGCTACAGAGGGGGCATCTACTTTGGGTACAAGGGGCATCCCGGCCTGTAAGGGGGACTACCTGGTTATGGGGGGCTACTACTGGCTATAAAAGGGATCTACCCTGGGTTTCTTCCAAAGCCGTTTTGCGGTTTTGGTGGGTGGGGGGGGGCTTTTTTTTTGAAGGGGGGTGGCTACCAAAAAGATGGGGTTTGTCCCCTGCAAATTTTTGCCGCGGGCGCTATGGCCCGCCCCCTGAATCTCCCGCTTTTTCCCTTTTCCCAAAAGGGTTTCCAAAATATGGCAATCCCGACATCTGTTTTCTATATGTGGATAAGTGATAGATGTCTTTGGTGGCACCACCCATTTTAAAGGGGGTTTTACCACAGGGAATTTCTTCATCACTTTAACCCTAGGATTTGATTTTTAAAAGCCTTTGCTGGGGATCCCTTTCTGCTGGTAACCCCCCCCAATCGCTTTTTAAAAAGGGGGCCCCCAAACCTTTTTTTTTTTTTTTTCCTTTTTTTTTTTTTTTTTTTTTTTTTTTCCTCATGAACTTGCGGGCAGCAGCAAGGGCCTCCAGCAGCATTCCGAAACCCAAACAGCATTTATCACCTATTCCCGTGAATTTAAAAACCCCTTTCATCTAATGTGTAAGGCAGGATTAAGTAACGTAAACTCAGAAAGAAGGTCATCAGGTAGAGGCACCAGTGACCGCAGATCCACATGCTATACATGGATCTATCTCTGCCAAGCAAAATATCTAAAAATGAACATAATGTTCTTTTGTACACATTTTTTATAAATGTTTAAGCCCACTTGGGCCCAAATTTACGGGGGAAAGTTTTTAAAAATGGGGCCCTTCTCTAATTAGTGTAGCTCTGCATGGCGTCCAGCACTGCCACAAAACAGCACCCATGAGGGAAGCAACCAAGCTGTCCAGTAGCACCCCTGCAGCCAGACTGAACACTCTAGCTCTGGGACAAACACCCCACCCGAGGGGCATCCAGCAGCAAAGGCCCCCAACCCGGAATTATATTTTTGGATCCCTTCAGATAAAACCAAATTATGGATTTTGCACAGAAATCAGATTGAGCAGCAGTAGTACAGCAATAATGTAATTATTAAAGGGGTGCTCCCACCATAGACTTTGATGGTATATAAATAGGATATGACATAAAAGTCCTATAGGTTTGGGTCCCTCCTTTTGGGGGCCCGCAACCCATCTTGGGAATTTGGGCCCCCCAAAAGTGTTTGGGTCGAATGGAGACTGGGGCCCTGCTTGTGCCAAACTCTCCATTTTGTTCTATGGGGGGGTTCCCTAGGACAGGTAACGGTTGGTTTTTCCTACACTCAAAATCCCCTAGGAAAAAAGAATGGAGAATCGTGGGACAAGCTGCTGTATTCTAAACTGACACTTTTGGGGGCCCTGTCCCAAGTTAGGTGCAGGTCCTAGAGGTGGGATCTGTACCTATCAGAGTTCGATTGTATATCCTATTGCTATACTATCAAAGTCTATGGTGGGAAGCACCCCTTTAATGTGTTTTACAATAAATATCAGACCAAGCACTGGAGTAATACAGAAAAGTCCCACTAATGCTCTGCCCTCAGGTCCTTCAAAATGATTGTGAGGCCTCTTACACACAAGCCTATTACAATACCCTGCAATCTCCAAGTAACACGACATCCATAGGCCATTTAAGCAGGCTGCTTGGCATCATCAGAGTGATGCAGTTAGTCAGCAGTGTTACCGTAGGAGGGTACTGTGCCAAATTTTCATGTTCTCTGTTTTTCTATGAGTGTGCTCCTCCTGACCAGCCTAAAACTGCAGCTGTCATTGTGATCTCAGCAATGGCTGTCCTTGCCTGTGACTACTGACTATGGCAATGCTTCTGCTCTTCTATTCTACTGGCTTTGCTGTTTACCATATACATGGATGAGCCATAATATTAGAACCAGGTCCACGCACTCTGGTATAAGATCCCAATAATACTCCACAAATATTACCCCTCTGTACGGAAAATTATGGGAAAAGGGATCAATATAGGTTCCAAGTTTCATATTTGATGGGAACCCCCCTTAACCCCTTTGGGAAAAATCCGAATAACCCACCAGTTGACAGAGGTCACTGTGCTCCCCGCCGGGAAACTTTTTTTATTTTTTTTCCCATGCCCACCCCTAGGGACAAAAAAAACTCTGTAAAGGGGGGTTGTCTCGCTAAAAAATAGCTTTCAAATTGTAGGGGAAAACAAAATAAAGACTTTTTTCCCAAAAATAGCTTTGTTTTCCTTTTTCCCTAAGGAATTAAGTAATTTATACCTCCCTGGCTATTTTAGTTCCCTCAGTAACTACCTGTAAACAAACTCCCCCTGCTGTTTTTTTTTCTATGAGATAGCAGTGAGTGAGGGCTCACACAGGTCTCAGCAGTGTCCTTCTGCTGGCATAAAAAGCTTGATTATGTAAAATAAAAAAGCCTGTAATTAGGCTTTTGTTTGAGGGATCATATAGAAGTCCTTTGTAGTTTGAGAAGCTAATCGATCTAATAGCAACTGAAAGCACAGCACTGCAAGAGCTGTACAAGCACAAGCCCGTATGCAAATTAGTCAGTCTGAACCAGGAAGTGGCAGAGTATTTCATTCATGCATCCTTTGAAACTCTGTAGGGAGATAACTCCTTTAAGGCAGCTCCTGTAGGCCGCCAAGACTGAAATACCGAGGCATTGGTGCTCCTCAGCCCCTGACTATTGAGTGGCTTATTATTATTGATTTATAGCGCCATTGATTCCAGGGCGCTGTACATTCGAGGGGGTTACATACATTACACATGTCATTCAAAGTACAATGACAATAATAAGGGCGACATGTCCCAACACACCAACGCCAGTTTTTTGTTCTATTTTGCGGCAAACCCACTTTTTACGCCATATTCTTGTTGTAAATGAACTGTCGTACACCAAAACTAGGCGCATTATACGCCGGAACTACACTTTGTAATGCGCCTAAATATGGTGCACTGTGCGACCCTGTCGCGAAATGCGCTTATTGAGGAGCCTTACATATGTTATGCGCCCCTGTCGGGCAATGAGCCTCCGATAGACGCATACCATATACTACCAATGATATGCTATGTGATGCAAGTTGAGCAATGCACCCTTTTTTGATACAATGCACCCTTTTTTGATACAATGCGCCCTTTTTTGATACAATGCCCCCTTTTCTAGTGCAATGCCCCCTTTTTTGATGCAATGCCCCCTTTTTGATACCTATGCCCCTTTTTTGATGCAATGCGCCCTTTTTTGATAACGATGCAGCCTTTTTGTGATACGATGCCCCCTTTTTTGATACAATGCCCCCTTTTTTGATGCAATGCCCCTTTTTTGATGCAATGCCCCTTTTTTGATACAATGCCCCTTTTATGATGCAATGCCCCCTTTTTTGATACAATGCGCCCTTTTTTGATACGATGCGCCCTTTTTGATGCAATGCCCCTTTTTCGATGCAATGCCCCCTTTTTTGATATGATGCCCCCTTTTTTGATGCAATGCCCCTTTTTTGATACAATGCGCCCTTTTTTGATACGATGCCCCCTTTTTTGATGCAATGCGCCCTTTTTTGATACAATGTGCCATTTTAGGCGCATTGAGTAATCTATACAAGGTATACCTGACGCCAATTTTTAGAAAGTATCGGACTTTCAGGCGCACTTTACACTGATTTAATGCGCCTAAAACTGGCATAGTTACGCCACTTTTCAGACATGTCGCCCTTAGTGACTAACAACTGGTACAGAGGAAGAGAGGATCCTGTCCGCAAAGGCTTACAATCTACAAGGGAAGTCATCCATACTTACCACATAGGCTATGTCTACGCAGCATAGCATTACCGTCGGATTTTTGACGGAATCAGTATTTTGCATAGCAAAGACAGCAATGAAAAATCCGCGCTATAGTTTTAAAACTGGTGGAATATGCAATGCAGGATTCCATCTGATTGCCCTTGGATTCCCGCACATTCAGTTGTACAGGCCGACAGCAAATCCAAAACCCGACCACAGTTTTTGCGCAAATCTGGCATTTTGACACTGCAATGTAGACCTAGCCATAGTGATATAGTTTGTAAGGTTGAAAAAGGAATTAATTTCCCAGATTCCTGGACAAGTGTCCTGCCTTACAAAAACCTGGTACTACTAGTTGGAATTCCAATCATCCCCTCTTTACTGCACCTTAAAGAGAACCTGTCACATAGGTTATGCCCCTCCCTTGCTGAGGACAGCACAAGCTAGTGACAGACCTGCAGTTTCCAGCGCTGTGTACCATATTCTGTAAGATGCAGCAGTTTCAGAGTATTTAAAGGGGTTGTCTCACTGTGTCAATTCATCTTACCTCAGTTCTGTTTTCTCAGTTTAATTTTTGAATTCAGGGGCATCTTTACTGGCTTAACTGGATTCTACTGGCCTGTAGTGACGTGCTGCTGAGGACACCAGGTCTGTAGCTATAGCGACCAGTGCTGGCAGCCTATCATGAGAGATTGAACAGGTCTGTAACTATAGCGATCTGAGCCGCTGA
This sequence comes from Phyllomedusa bahiana, assembly GCA_025379985.1. Lineage (NCBI taxonomy): Eukaryota > Metazoa > Chordata > Amphibia > Anura > Hylidae > Phyllomedusa > Phyllomedusa bahiana. The sequence continues at coordinate 83,271 of JAODAL010003539.1, forward strand.
TGCAGCCCATACAAGAGGGGATATCTAGAAATAGGTAGGACACTGTTAATGGACACATATTGCAAAGTGACTTGTTTTTGTAAAATCTTTAACATAAAAAGCAATCCTTGTAGTGATACAACCCCTTTAATGTGCAAATCTGGCAGTTTGCAGCCTGTTCTGCCAGAGAAGAATCCACTTAATTCATGAGCAGGTGTTAGCCCTGTCACAGAGCTGGAAAGGGACACAGCGCTGGAAACAGCAAGTCTGTCACTAGCTTGTGCTTTTCCTCGGGAAAGGATGGAAAAAAATCTTTTGTGGGGGTTTCCCCTTTTAAAGAGTAATCTTTTTTCTATTCTGAAGGGAAAAGGGAACCCCCCTTTTCCCTTTCCTTCTCTTTTTTTTTTCCAATTTTGGGAAAACCCCTACTCCTGTAATTTTTTTATCATTTTTTTAAATAAAAAAGGTCTAAATTTTCCTACTAATCCTTCCTCTCCCTATTTCTCCCTCTCTTTCCTCTACTTCCTCTTCACTATATTTTACCACTGAATAACACTTGAATACTTTTATGTTTTTTTATTATATAGCTGTTTAGACTGTCAGGCTGCAGATATGCTCCTATCCCCCAGGTCTCTGCCACAGCATACTCACCCCTCCCCGCACCTGCTTCCCTGTGCTCCTCTGCTTTGTGCCAGTGGGGCGGGGCCCAAAGTTTTCTTGGGGCGTGCATGGGCCCTTTTAAAATTTTAAAAGCGTGCCGGAAATTTGGTTTAAAATTTGACAGCCTGACCTTTTACCCTTGCCCCTATTCCTGACTTTCCTACAGATTTTTGGGTGCCCTTTCCCCCCATAGAAAAACCCCTTGATTCCTTTTTCCTCCCCATTCCCTGTATGGTTCTCCTGTTTTGGGGCATCTCGGGCCCTTTGGGGTCTGCACTCCCCTTGCCCTCTTTTCTTCCCCCCCAACTATGTTCCATCTAAAAATTCTGACCATGCTACACCCTGGCCACTACCGTAACCCATTAAAGTCGGGGGTGGGGGACCTGTTAGGCCTTTTCACACGGCTTAAAATGGGCCTTTATTTCGGCCCCCGAAATTTCCGGGGGGCCGAAGGGGTTGCCCCAATTAGGGGGCCGGGGAAAAAACGGAAACATTAAATTAGGGGTAATTCACAGTTCTCATAGAGAAACTATGGTTTACGTCTCCTCCCCCGCCCGGCGAATCCGCCGGGGGGGGAGAAAAATTCACCTGCATTTTTCTAGCGGCGTAAAACCCCGCCGCTAGCGTGATAGTCAATGGGCCGGGGGAAGTGCCCCCCCCCGGCTCTCCCCCCCCCGCTCCCCCCCGGCCCCCGTCCACAGGGCGTAAAATTGGGGGGGGGGGCGAAATTACGTCCCGCAATTAAAGCCTTTAAAAACCCTACCCTTTAAATTTCTCCCTTCCGCTAAAGGGCCCAACCCCCCGCCTTGCGATAGGCTCTGGTGGAAACTGGGAACCTACTTAGACTCCGTTCCCCCTTTGGGCCCAAAAATCCACACCCCCCCAACGGGTTTAGACTTCCCAATCCTAACATAAATTTAAAAATTTTTTAGGATTTTTGGGAATATGTACAAAAAATTCCTAATCTGTTTTTATAGTTGTGGGGTCTATATCCCCCCCATAGTAACGAAAACTGTTTTTGACCAATTTCTACCCAAAACAGGCCCCCCAAATGTAATGAAACCTTTCCCTATCTGTTAAACCCCATCCCCTTTTTCCCCGGGAAAATAAGACAGTGTCTTATTTTAAAATTTTTGCCCCTACAGACGAGCTAAGCCTTTTTTTAGGGGATGTTTTTTTTTTCTATGAACAATAATTCACATTTATTGTTGAACAAAAATAAAACATGTTTTTAAATATACTGTTGATTTCATCCCAAACTTTAGCCCGAAGGGAGAACCCAAAATCTGAATTTCAAAAACTAAAAAGCAATAGGTCTTATTTTTTTGGGGGTTTTTTATTTTATGGGGGAAAAAAGGGGTTTTTTAGTCATCTTGGATTTTTTTAGTCCCTTTCCCTTTTTTTTTCACAATTTAAAATTTTTTTTATTATTATTTTATTGGATATGTTTTATGCTTTCTGCTTATTGTTTTCCCCAAAAAAAAAAACCCAAATAAGTTGGGAAAAAGAAAAAAAAAAAAAGGGTTTAAGTGAATAACATTGGGAAACCCATTGGCAAGGTCACACCCGGTTTTGGGTTTTTTTTATGAAACCCCCCCCCCATGGGAGTGTCTCTGTCTCCCATCCCACCAGCTTCCCCATTCTGTTGTGTCTTCCCCCATTGGGCCCGGGGTTTACCGGTTTTTTGGGGGGCGAAAACGGGAACGGATTTCGCCCCGCAAATTTCCCGGCACCCTGCGGGGGGGCGGATTTGGGTCACCGGGCCCCATAGATTTTACATTTTCAAAGCGCGTAAGGCCGTTTAAAAAATTTACATGTCACTTTTTCCCCGCCCCGGGGGATTCGCCGAGCAGGGAGGAAAGGGAAATCCTATTCTCTATGAGAACGGGGTTTACCGTAATGATGAGAGGGGATTGGAGCCTACTGCAGCGAAAATCCGCCGGCAGTACGGCCCAATTCGGCCAAACGCCGGTAACGAGGGCCCTTTGGGTTTCATTGTGCTCCTTTTTTTGATTTAAAGGGGCCCCTGTCCTCCAGCCATGGCCTTTTCTGCCCCCCTCACTGCATGGTGTGCCTCATGTCCAGTGTCCTGGTTGTTCACTGCCTGCCCTGACCTCCTGCCTGTGACCTAACTTTGTAAGAAAAAAAAAATGGAAAACAGACAGCACTTCCAAAAATTATGTGGTAGTTTATTTGCCCCAAAGGCAACATTTCAGCTCTGAACAAAGCCTTTCTCAAGCAACTGTTCAGAACTGACACATTGCCGTTGGGGTAAATTAACTACCACATTTTTTGGAATGCTTTTACTTTTCGTCCTTGGTTTTTGGTCTGGAAAGGGGAGCTCTCCATATTAACCAAAAACCCTTTTTTCCCTGCACTATTTGTATATTTTTATGATTTTGTAAGATCTACGTCCTGACCTTTGCTGTGACCCGACTCACCCTTTTGTCATCGGACGCGCATGTACTCAGTCGCAACCTTGTTTAGGGGTGAAAATACAAGTCTAGATCCCTTGTACATGAGGTTAGAGCGTGGAAACCTGGGGATTCCATAGACTCTGCTTCTCAGCCTGTTTCTTCACCAAAGCTCTTGGCTGACCCAGAGGATCCACCACTCGTCTCTGGTACGATTTTAGATGTTTGGATACGTGTTTTTGGTCCAAAATGGACCCAAATACGCATCTAACAACGTGCAGTGTGATTTACATTGCTTTCAAAGTAAAACATGCATCGCCTTAAGATGAGTGATCGCCAATGCGTGTTTTACATGTATCTTTCGGATCCGATCAAAGAATTGACATGTCAATTCTTGATCCAAAAGACGCAGCAGGAGCCCTATTTAAAACTATAGGGTGCAATCCTGCTGCAGCAAAAACGCAGCCAAACACACAGCTGCATGTTGGATGCGTTTTGGATGTGATGTGCGCTTTTGATCGAAAACATATCCAAAACTGTATTTGAACACGCCATGTTAACACCCATAAAGTAGTGGGATATACAATACAATGATCTCTCAACATACAATATTAATTGGTTTTAGGACAACCATTTCATATTAAAACCATAACTCTATGGAAACATGGTAACTGCTTTCAAAGTCCTAAAATGTCACCAAACATAATACAAAATGAGGAATAAAGAAAAAATAGTCATAACTAATCCAGGTAAAGTAAGTTCTTACATAAAACATCAAAAAGAGCTGCTGAAGGCTGGAAATCACTTTCTATGTCGAGGACATGAGCTTCTCAGCAGTGTCTGGGACCAGGGGCGTAACTACCGGGGTAGAAGACGTAGAAGCTGCCCCAGCCCTTAGGGGGTCCGGGCCCCAGGGCTGCAGCTAACACGTCTGCTACCCCCGTAATTCGGCTTCTGCGCCTGCCGGCAATGAGCATACTAGTTCACTGCCGGCTCACGCAGAGCTGCGGGGCCCGGCGCTTCCTACTGCTGAACGCCTGGGCCCTGCAGCCCGAGCGCTCAAAGGCAGGACTGGCCAGTATTAGCAGAGCGGCTCTGCTCTGCTAATCAGCCTGCTAGGACTCAAGCCTAGCAGGCGCCGGCCCACAGTGCTGACGTGGGCTGCGCGATGATGTCACCTCCATGCCCCAGCCTGTGGTTTCTTATTTTTTTAATATTAATGAAGCCCCCTGCCTGCATCTATATTGGCCCCTATAACCCTGCCTGCCTTTTATCTAGCCCCTACAGCCCTGTCTGCCTATATATTGCCCCTATAGCCCTGCCTGCATATAATTGGGCCCCTTTTAACCCTCCCTTTCCTATATCTAGCCCCTACAGCTCTGTCTGCCTAATATATGGCCCCTATAAACCCTGCCTTGCCTATATATGGCTCCTTTAGCCCTGCCTGCCTATATCTAGCCACTATAGCCTTTTGCTTTTTTTTTTTTTTTGCTTATATAAAACCCCTAAAGCCCCCTTTGCCTTGCCAATATAGCCCCACAAAGCCTTGCCTACCTATATATAGTCCCTATAGCTCTGCCTGCCTATATATAGCCCCTATAGCCCCCCAAAGCCCTGCCTGTCTATATTTAGCCTACCCAAAACACTGCCTGCCTATATATAGCCCCATAGCCACCCCAAAACCCCGCCTGCCTATATATAGTCTCTATAGCCTCCTCAGAGCCCTGCCTGCCTATATATAGCCTCCTCAGAGCCCTGCCTGCCTATATATAGCCTCCTCAAAGCCCTTCCTACCTATATATGGCAATATAGCCTACCCTATGCCCTGCCTGCCTATATATTGGCCCCTATAGCCTACCCTATGCCCTACCTGCCTATATATATGGCCTCTAGAGACTTTCATAAGCCCTGCCTGCCTATATATATGGCCCATATAGCCTACCCTATGCCCTGCCTTTATATATATATATATATATATATATATATATATATATATATATATATATATATATATATATATATATATTTATGCCCCCTATAGCCTACCCTATGCCCTGCCTGTCTGTATGGGGCCCCTATATCCTGCCCTAAGCCCTGTCTGCCTCTATGGGGCCCTATAGCCTACCTATGCCACAATGTCTCTGGAAAGAACATTGTATGCTAGAAATATTGTATCCTGAGACCACTGTAACTTGGAGAACTATTGTATTAGGCAGCAGTTCTTGAAGCTGATGTGTTTTTATACAGGAAATATGGCCAAGTGTGACTAAGGATGTATACGACTCTGAAAAAAGCACAAGTGTGAGGGTAGAGCATTCTCTAAATGGCAGCTCTAGTGCAGTGTTTCCGTAAGTAGTGGTTAGTATCTGTCAAAAGTGGTCCAAGGCAGAACAACAGATGAACCAGTGATTGGGTCACGGGAGCCCAAGGCTTTTTCATGCAATTTTGGAGTGAAGATTCAGTTCCAGAAAAGAGCCACAGAGACCCTGCTGATCCCGTCAACTTCCAAAAGTGCCCGCAATAGGTGCCGAGTGTAGAAACAGAACATGGAGCTATGAAAATAAGTGAACCTTATTTTCTTTTACACCCTGGGAAGACATGGCCCCAGGATGCGCTATGGGAAGAAGGCAAGCCAGTGGAGTCAGTGTGACATCTTGGATATGGATATGAGTCTGACACATAAGGCTAGGTCTACACAGCACAGGTTTACTGTCAGATTTTCGGTGTTTTTTTTGTATTTAAAAACCTCTGAAAATCTGAACTTTTCACATAGACTTCAATACAAGTCTTCACAGGTCTTTTTTTCTGGTTGATTTTCAAAGCTGGCGGTTTTAGATTTTAGGTTATGTGTCAAACTCGGATGGCAGGCTCCAAGCTTTAGGAACCTTTTGTAAAATCTGCAGAAAAAGAACAATGAATCCCTATAAACGTTGTGCAGACTAAGCACTTGCCCTTCATGGTAATGGTAATCCCTAATGGCCCTGGTCTCTTTCAGCACCACAGCCTGCCCTGTCACATTGAAAGCACTGAGCAGGACTGGTTTGATGAACATGACAGAATTCAGTGTTGACTTGGTCTCCAGATCTCGCTTTGATCAAGCATCTACAGAATGTGCATGAAAACCAGTCCCATCCATGGAGGCCCCACCTCACAGTTTACAGGATTGAAAGGATTAACTGCTTATAGTTTTATGCCAGTTACAACAGGACACTTTCAGGTCTGGAGGAGCCCATGGGTTGGCAGCTCAGAGTTATTATAGTAGTGTTTTAACCCCTTAATGACTGTGCACCGTCTTTTGACGTCGGCTGGTGCGGGTCGTTCGTCTACAGCGACGTCTTTAGACTTTATGCTGTAGTGTGAATATCGGATACACACCATTCATTCAAGTTTTAAAAGATGTTTTGAATAAAGCCGGTTTTTTAAGTATAAATAGAAAACGCCTTCCTGTATATACCGTTAGCAACATTGCTTGGGAGTGCTGAATGGCAGTGGTGTCCAGCAGCTACGGTATTAGCCTGAATTTGCACAGAAACAAAGGTGCGCAGTCCTAGGTTCATTCAGGCAAGAGCCACATCGTAGACTTGCAACATGACCACCGGGAGAGTGGCATCATTCGAACATCCCATCGTCGGATAATAGCTACTCCTCAAAGGCGCCCTTACAGAAATCCACTGCTGCAGCATCTCACGAGGATACCCAGATCGGCCACTGAAATTGCAGAGAGGGCAAATAAAAATTGAACAGTAACCCTCAGTTAACACAGAACATTATTTTCATTCATGAGGCAAACTTTTTTGTGAATGGTGAAGTCATAGTTGCCAACTTTAGAAAGTTGTGAAAAGCAGTAGACTGAAGAGGGCGGTGCGCGTAGCGCAGCGCGGCAAAAAATTTGTATGGACACACCCATCTTGTTGGTTTGCCATGCCCCTTCAAAAGCACACCCATCTCCTCCTAACTGCATAAACGGCAATGAAGAAAGCCAGTTAGGTTGCCCGTATAGCCCGGTAGTAGCCCCCATAACCAGGTATTGCCCCTTAGCAGGTGTAGCGGCGAACCCCCGCATCTTCGGCCCTGCGGGCCGCGGGGCTGCACCCGTTGTCCCCCTCCCGTGCGCCTGCCCGTTGTCGAGGTGCGCAGCTGGCCGCCGGGAACGACCGGGGTCCGCCACCAGCGGTAACTTACCCTGCCGCTTCCTGTTCCCGCCCCGTCTCTGCCGGCCAGTCTTGCGGTGCCCTTCCCCTAGTGCTCGCGCGCAGCGCGCGTGTTCTCAGAAAATAAATAAGGGACAGTGACCCAATAATTGGTTGTCTGGCTGACGCCTCCCCAATTTAAGGGTCCGCTCTGCATACATATCCTCGCTGATCTATGATTGCCCCGAGCCATAGAACAGCGTTCCTTAATCATATTGTCGCCCCAACCGTGTACCATACCCTTAGCAACGTTTCCTGACTCCGAACCTCTGCCTCCTGCCTGACCTTCCAGCCTTTCTCGACCATCGAACCATTGCCGCCTGCCCTGACATTCTGCCTGCCCACACTACGTTGTCACGACTAAGATGCGTACCTCGCGCACCTCGGCCGCCACCGAGGGCAAGAAAGTCACGTCAGGGGACTACCTGGTAGACCCACGCCGAGCAGTCCATCCCGCTTTTGCGGCGGGCTTCTTGTGAAGAACCGTGGGCTACTTAGATTCCGTTCCCTGGCTGGCTTAGCTATCATCGCGTTGCCGGTGGGTCCAGTGGATACACTACTCAGCCGTTACAGTTAGATCCAGCCATGGATCCCGCAAGGTTCTCTTGCCAAGCCTCGTGGATTCACGCGACCATTGACGCCCTACAGTCGCAGCATATCGCGCAGCAAGCTCATCAAATGTGACAGCTGGTCCGCCTATATGCCACTCCTGGCGTCCCAGCAACCCGCCAGCAACCTGCCTCTTCGCCGGTGGCTCCTTCTACCCCTTCCATCCGCTTGCAGCCCGTGGTGGCCCGAAGCTCCGTCCTCCCTCTACCGTCAAGTTTGACGGAGATCAGAAGCACTGAAAAGGGTTCAATCACGCAGTGCTCCATGCACGAGGAGCAGAAGGCCGCCAGTTTCCCCGAGAGGTCAAAGGTGTGCGTTCGTGGTGATCCTCTGTCCGGGAAGGCCCTGCCTGGGCGACACCTCTTTGGACCTGAGTGATCCAGTGTATCCGCAGCTTACAGCCTACCTCCCAGAATTCCGCTCGTTTTATGATGAGCCTGCACGAGCATCTTCCGCGGAGACGGCGCTACTCCAATCTACGCAAGGGGACTCCCTCCGTATGGTAATATGCGTTCAGATTCCGCACCCAAGCCTCCGATCTCTCTTGGAATGACTCTGCTCTCTGTGCCACATTTAAGAAGGGTCCTCTCGAGCAAGTAAAGGACGTCCAACAGCCAGAGATCCCCTTCGTCGTTGAGAGAGCATCATCAATGCCCACTCGCATAGATGTGCGTTTTTCGGAACGACAGCAGGAGCTCCACAGGAGCCGGGACTGGCACAACCCGCCGCCTCCCTCTTTCTGTCTCCTGAGTTCCAGAGATCTCCGCACCTCCTCCGCCGTTGTCCACAGAAAAGCCCATGCAAATGTACCGGGCACACCTTACCGGAACCGAACGGTACCCGTCCCGCAGGGTGGAGAAACTTTGTCCACTACGCGCCATCCCGGACCATAACCGCAGGAGTTGTCCCCCGCAGCGACCACAAGCTGTTCCGGGAAACGCCCGCACCTAGGGCTGTATGAGAGGCGTCCCTAAGGTGCTCAGCCCTCCCTCCACGACTGATGTAGCCTGGTGGATGTAACGACGGATGCCTGGCCAGTCTCTTCGGTTCTCGGCCTTCATGGAACCTCTATCCGGCATCCGCCTGAACTTTTATTCACGCCTCCCAGGTATCTCGTTTACCGTTTGCGCGGTGACCCCAGAATTCTAGAAAAGCCGTTGCTCATCTTCGCCTGAAGTGGGTAACACCACAGCTACACCAACCCCTAGTTCCTACACCAACCCTTGTACCACCTACCTGGGAAGGGGTCCAACCTAAGCACATGTAAATTTTAACTGAAACCACTACCTGCCCTCTATCTCATTCTTTTACTGGCGATACATGTCAATTGGGTCTTGAGGCCACTGAGTTCTGCAGACGACACACGCCCATCACCCTTAGATACATTGGATAAACGGGCGAATTCCATCGTTATTGTGTAGCGAACAACTAGCCAGGACCGCTGTTGTTATTTGGAGGACACCACAATCCCTGGGGTCCACATCTCATTCCTCCCCCATCGTCTGTCAAGTTTCATACCAGGGATCAGTCCCGAGTCGGAAGTACCTAGAGAATCTTATGGCGTGATGTCTAAACTACGTATAATTATCCTTCAGTATACAGATACCCTGTCAACCACTTAACGGTTCGACAATTGGAACTATATCCACATAATCATCCCTATCTGCCCCGTACCCAGTCCCACCACTTATACGTGACACACCACTCTTACAGAGATCCCTATACAACAAGTGCTAAGTCGGTCCAATATAGATCAATGAAACTATGGCGTCAAAGTTAAAAATACGCAAGTACCATCCACGACCCTCCGAGTGCCGGCTTTTCCTTTTTCGTTCATTATAAAAAAGACGTTTCTCATTCGTCCGATGATTCCATCGATTATAGAGGGCCTAAACAAGGATCACGTTAAGAATCGCTACACCTCAAACCCCTGATTGTTTCCGATCTCTTCGACCGTCCCTCCGTGGAGCCAAGATCTTCACCAAATTAGATCTGCGAGGAGCCTAATAACCTCATCAGGATTCGAGAGGGTGATAGAAATGAAGACGGCATTTCAACAACACGGACGGGCATTTATTTTTTAATATGTCAAGGTGATGCCCTATTCGTTGCTTGTGCAATGGCCCCAGCTGTATTCCAGGAGTTCTACATATGCCCGTATTACGGGACTTTCCTTGTACACCAGCTGTCATTGTGTACCTGGATGAGCATTTGATTTGTTTTCGCCCACATACAGACCCATCGGAGACAGGTACTCCAGGTAATTCTGCGTCGATTTGCCGGAGACAAGCCAACTTTACTCTAAGCTGGAGAAGTGCCTGCTTTACGCACCAGGCCAGCCTTCCCTATCACTGTTTTAGCTATAGGTCTTCCGACAAGGCTTCAGAATGACCCAGCGAAACTCTCTTGCTAACCTGCCAGTGTTTTGACCTCCGCGACCCCTTCCGTCTCCCGGGATACAAACGGTTTCCTATGATTTCCCAATAACCTACCGGCAATTCATCCCAGCCACTTATCTACGTAGGTGGCTTCCCATCGGGCTCTCACCATAATAACGCCAACCTCAAATGTTGGTCTCACGTCTGGTGGCCATTAAGAGGCGTTTTCCTCGCCGACTGCACAGGCTGCTACTTCCACAGCATCCTAAGCTTGGACCGCCCAGGGGATCCCCAGAGAGACCCTTCAGCCTTGAGTGTTGATGTCCACTTCCCGATGGGAGCATGTGGGCTGTCCTGACCGTCAGAAGGTGCCCCAAAGGCAAGACCGTCACATGCGTGTTTTTTTCTAGAAACCTTACACCTTCCGGACAAAACGAAATTATGCCATTGGAGAACTCGTGAACTGTTGGGCCATGAAAATTGGCCTTGGAGGAGTGGTCGACATCTGTTGGAGTGAGCCCTGACATCCGTTTGACCGTCTTCACAAATATCATAAAAATCTACCTAGTATCCGTGCAGATCAGGCTCAGCGCTTAAAATCCTACGCCAAGTGTTCCCTAGGGTCTCTTTATTTCGTCTCTCGTATTATGAATTTAAGAGAATCCATATCCGACCGGCCCGAGAAAAAATGACAAGGTCGGGACAAGCTCCTCTAACCCCGTGCATGACTTTTAACCTGGGAGTAACCAGTGGTGTCCCATCAGCATATCAAAGCACCTAAACGACTGGTTCCATTAGTGCTCCTGTTGACATCCTCCGAAGTGACCCCTCCGGCAGAACTTATGTGCGTATCCCGCACTCAGATGGAGAATTCTGGGTTGGGGGCATAGTTCACCTTCTGGCCGGCCATCCACCCGGAATACGAAAATTTCCTTAGCCCTCCATCTCCCGACATTTAATAGTGTGTGCGCGAACTCTGTCTCCAAGATATCAATTGACCTTTTGTTCTTCTCACAGTACCAACTTGTTGCATCTTGAAACAAATTTCCACTGCCATCATGCCCGTCACTGGCCTCTCCTATTCCACCCTCTGCCTGTTTCCGGAGGTTCCATGGACACCACACAAGTCATGGACTTGCACTCACTTGACCATTTCCGTCCCACCTCTAAGTTGGAAACTCGGTTCTATCTAACATGGTCACTACCCTGTTATATCGAAGATATTCCCACTCTGTGCCGTCCAGCCTTGTTCTCACCTTACTGCTCCCGCAGTATTGTCGGGTCATTTTTTTCTGCACATCTTTCGCCTCATGGCTTACCATCTCACATGTGACTCCGATCGAGGCGTCCAATTTGTCTCTAAAATTTGGCTGTCCTTTGTGTTCCCAAGGGCTTGCATAATTAAACTGTTACTTCTCTATCAGCGTACCAACTACCCAAACCCAATGGGCGCAAGTGGAGAGAGAAAACCAGATCTTAGGGGAGAATCCTACGTCACTATATGTGTCCGTGGACCGCCAGGCCGTTGGTTCCGAACTGGCTTTCCATGGGCGTGAATATCTCCAATAACCAAATCAGGACTCCGAACCTCTCTGTCCGATCCCCAAATCCTTGTGTCTATTGGACGTCCACCCAACTAGCCTCTTCAGCCCCTCCCCTTGGGCCTCACCTCTCGAGTTTCCTGCCTGTGGACAACCAGATCAGAGACTATCGGGGTCATTATGTGGCTTGAGACCCACAAGCGTTACAACAAGGACATCCTTTATCCGCTGCAAGAAGTCCCAAGCAGACAAGAGAAATGACCCCTCCCTCCACATACCGCCCTTTTGGAGATAAAGTGGGCTTCCCGTCCAAACACAATAGCCACAAGGTCCCCATTTAAAAATTGGGTCCGCGGGTTTATCCATCGGTTACCGATCAGAGTGCTTCGACAGTTGATATCCGGTACCTATAACTCTGTCCTTCCCTCCATCCCCTCCGGATCCCTAATGCCTTTCACGTCTCCTCCTAAGCCTCTGTTCATGAACTCGATTCTCCCAAGGGGTCTGCCCCGACCCCGGTCCTAGATTCCCCCTGAAGTTTTGAAGGGTAAGAGGACACTTGGACATGAAAACCAACAGGGTGAAGCTTTTTCTTTCTGGTAGAATGGAGAAAGCTTCGGCCCCTGAAGATAGGTCCTGGTAACCAGATTCTAATCAAGACCTGCTCCGAAGTTTCCTACAGCCTAAGAAGAGGGGGATACCAATGGGGGGGGTACTGTAGCGGCTACCCCACGCAATCACGGACCCGCGGGCCGCGGGCGCACACCGGGGTCCCACCTGCCCGGGCGCCTCCGGGTCTGGAGCTGTCACGCAGCAGCGGTACTAGCGGGGTTCGCCACCTGCTGGTAACTTACCCCGGCCAGCAGTTCCTAGTGCCCGCCCTGCATTCTCCTGCCGGCCAGGCTTTGTGCGGGTTCCCGTTCCCTAGCCAGCGGAGGCGCCTTAAGAGCTGCGAAATTTATGCGCTACTCAGTATATTTAAAAAGGGACAGAGTCCCAAAAATTGTTGTCCTGCCTGTACCCCTCCCCTATTTAAGGGTCCGCACTGCAGTCAAGCCTCGCGGATCTAAGTATGACCTTACCGAGCCCATAAAAAAGCTGTTCCGAATCATATATGGTCGCCCTAAACCGTGTACCAACCCCCTTTGCTTACGATTCCTGACTACCGAACCATACTGCTCGCCTCCCTGACCTATCCTGCCAGTTCTCGACCATATAGAACCAGTTGCCCTGCCTTCCACTAGTACCAATCCAGCATCCCCACGACAACATTACACCGGACTCGATTGCCATTGTAAACCTCGCTGCACACTCGTGCCTCCAACCTGCAAGCAATATCACGTTCAAGAGGGGGAACGACCTGTAGCACTTCATTAACGCCGCAGCAATTCCATCCCCGTATTTGACGGCGGTCTCAGTGAAAACCGGGGGCAACTAAGATATCCGAATTTCCCTGTGGCGCGTGGCTTAGCGAGTCATCGCATGCGGTGGTCGCATGAGTTGATCCACTACTCAGATCCGTTACAACAGGCATGTAGATGCCCCACTGTAGCCAAGTATATGCCCCCTAATAGTCGCCAGATATAGCCCTCCTCTGTAGTCCAGGGTAGATGCTCCCCTTTGTATAGCCAGTAAGATGCCCCCTTTGTTAGCCAGGAAGTATGCCCCCCCTAGTGTTAGTCCCAATGTTAGGTGCCCCCCAATGAATTCTAGGTAAATGCCACTCTCAAATTGTGTTATCCAGGTAGTTGCCACCTTAGTTAGCCTGATAGCCCCCCATGTTAGCCAGGTAGTTGCCCCCTTTGTTATCTCATGTATATGCCCCCTTTGTTTTCTCAGTTAAAATCCCCCTTAGTTTAGCCCAGGTAGATTGCTCCCTTTGTTTAGTCAGGTAGTTGCCCCCTTTGTTAGCGGTAGTCCCCCCTTTTGTTAGCCAGGTAGTTGCCCCCTTTGTTGAGGTGATCCCCCCCTTTCTTACCCAGGTAGAGCCCCCCTTTGTAGTCAGGTGATGCCCCCTTTGTTAGCCAGGTAGTGCCCCCCTTTTTTAAAGCCAGGTAGTTCCCCCCCTTTGTTAGCCAGGTAGTTGCCCCCCTTTGTTCCCAGGTAGATGCCCCCTTTGTTCCAGTAGATCCCCCATTTGTTACCCAGGTAGTTGCCCCTTTGTTACCCGGGTGTGCCCCCTTTTTTTGCCGGTGTTGCCCCCCTTTGTAGTCGGGTAGATGCCCCCGTTTTTAGCCAGGTAGTTTCCCCTTTGTTAGCCGGTAGATGCCCCCCTTTTTTAGCCAGGTAGTCCCCCCCATTTGTTACCCAGGTAGTTCCCCTTTTGTTAGCCGGGTAGTTCCCCCTTTGAGTCAGGTAGATGCCCCCTTTGTAGTCATGTAGATGCCCCCCTTTGTAGCCAGGTATTTTCCCCTTTGTAGCCAGGTATTTGGGCCCTTTGTAGTCAGGTAGTTGCCCCCTTTGTGGGTAGGTAGATCCCCCCCTTAGCTAATAAAAATAAAATAATAAAGCCACTTACCTCACCAGGCTCCCTGCAGCTCCGGACATCTCCCGGCCAATCTCCTCAGTGTCGCAGGGGGAGTGAGTGCAGCCGCGCGTCACACCCCCTGCGACGCTGACCTGTATGTACAGCGCACACCGGCCAGCGCTGTACATACAAGGGGAGGAGGGAGCGATCCTTCCTGCCTCCTCCCTACACACCGGCCGGCGCTGTACATACAGGGGGAGGAGGGGAACGATCCCTCCTGCCTCCTCCCTGCACAGCGAGACTCCAAGCGGGTGAGCAGCCGCTTCACCCGCCTGTAGGAGCGGCCCAGCGGCGCCAGGGTAGCGCACCAGCACTACTCTGTCGCCGCGGTCATTTAAAGAGCCCCCGCTGCCTGCTGGCGGCGGGAGGAATGCCAACTCTGCCGGGGTGGCGGGGGGGACGCCCATTAGCGGGACTCCCCCGCAAAAATCGGGAGAGTTGGCATGTATGGGTGAAGTTAACAAACAATACCACTGCTATTGGTCTGACACTAAGCCACAGTGGATAGATCCCTCCAAGACTGTTGGGACATGCAAATTGATGGCATGGTGTGGTATATGGGGTAAAAGGATAGTGGGACACTCTTCATCAATGGAAACGTCAATGCCACTGGATATCTGAAATTGCTACATGATGATGTGTTGCCCTCCTTATGCACTGAAGATGACACGTTCCCTGAGTTTTTCCAGCAGGATGGTTCACCACCACATTATGGGTGTCAGGTCCGAGCATTCCTACATGAACAGTTTCCTGGAAAGTGGATTGGTTGTCGTGGGCCAGTTGAATGGCCACCAAGGTTTCCCGATCTGACCCCCTTAGACTTTTATCTTTGGCGTCATCTGAAGGCAGTTGTCTATGCTGTGAAGATACGAAATGTGCAGCATCTGCAACAACGGATACTGGAAGCCTGTGCTAGCATTTCTGCGGTGTTGCGATCAGTGTGTCAAGAGAGGGAGCAGAGGGTTGCATTGACAATCCAACACAATGGGCAGCACTTTGAACACATTTTATAAGTGGTCATAAACTTGTAAATAACTCATGAAAGAATAAAGTTACGTTAAAACAAGCACCATTGTTTTTCTTGTGAAATTCTCTTCCCATTGGAAAAAATAAAGTTGGATCCAACATGGCCGACTTCAAAATGTCCGCCATGGTAAAGACCCAACTTGAAAAGTTTTCCCCCTTCCATATACTAATGTGCCACAAACAGGAAGTAGATATCACCAACCATTCCCATTTTATTTAGGTGGATCCATATAAATGGCCCACTCTGTATTTAAATTTCAGTGGAGCAAACCTGGAGTATAAGGCACATGGTGCCTTTCCCTAAAGAGGACAGTTACTTCTTTTAAGCTATTTAGAATAATAGGACACTTTTTTGGGGGCGTAAAAAAATGCTGTATGAACAGAACCAGAAGGGGTTTTTAGGCGGGTTTGATACGCTGTAGATATTCTGCAGTAGTTTTTGCTGCAGACAGACTACAGCATATTACAGTTGCAGCAAAGTGGATGTGACTTTCACAAACCTCATTTATGTGTTACAGGAAAAATCCATATGTAATATACAGGGACTGACCTGCAGTGCAGATTTAAAATTTTCAGCTTGGGAATTCATGTTGCAGATATACTGCAATTTTTTTGTAGATTACCCCAATGATTTTAATACAGGAGTGAAAATCTGCAACAAATCTGCAGTGAGATTTTACTGTTATGGAATTTTATCACATTCATTTTTTTTTTCCACGAACATTTTCTGCAGTGTCTAATCCACACCCTAGCAGTGCAATTAGTGTAGAACTTTCCAGTGAAAATCTACAGTATTTCTGTGCTGTCTAAGGCTTAGAGCGCGTCCCCACGGCACAGGACAAATAGCGGTTGGTTTATTCCCACCGGTATTTGTTACTGTTTTCGTGCCGTGCACACGGTCGCAGGGGGACGGCTTTTCTCTGTGATGAGCGGAGAAAAGCCCTCCCCCTCTCCATTGACATGTTCATACCAGACGGAAGAATGAACAAGTACAATGTTTTTTTTGAATACCCGCCGGGCAGAAAACCCATGCAGTGGGGACTTTCCTTAGCGGCCCGTGTAAAAGTTTGTGGCCGGTTTTTCAGACAGTTTGCAAAACCGCAAACCATCTGAAAAACCGGCCACAAAGCGGTGCCGTGGGGACATGACTTTAGGCTTGGTCTACACAGAAAAGGGCAAAATACTGGACAGATTCCAATCAGTATTTTACACTCGGTTTTCTTTTTTTTCACGTTTTTGCCGCGGACTTTGGGCGCCCCATTCGATAGAACAGTACTACCGTATAATCTTCCTTTTTCTGATGAATTATAGAACATGTTCCAAGTTTTTTTTTTCTTTTCAAAACCATCAGTTTTGAAATCCCACCTCAGAAAATCTGAGCTTTGTAGACTACAGCTCTGATTTTCTGTGTGAAAGAACCCCTAGGGTATGTTCACATGATGTGTTGAGTGCTTGTGAGCATACGTTTTTAGATGCATTTTTGGATCCATCTGTTGGAACCTAAACGGACCCAAACACGCATCTAACAAATAGCATTGTGATTTACATTGCTTTTACTTAGAAACACGCATCGGCCTTCGCATGAGTGCTCGCCGATGCGTCTCATTGCGTCTTTCGGATCCATTCCAAGAATTGACATGTCAACTCTTGGTCCGAAAGACACAGCAGGATTCCTATAATAAACTATAGGGTGCAATGCTGCTGCAGACAACACGCATCCAAACACACAGCTGCGTGTTGGATACGTGTTGAATCCGTTTAGGATCCCATCGCCAATGTGTTTTTGGATCCAAAATGGATTCAAAATCGGATTCAAAAGCGCCGTGTGAACAACCCCTAAGGCAGTTCACACTGCAGTATTTTGGTCAGTATTTTGCATCATTGATACAGTTAGAAGGGGTGTTCCCGCCTGGTACTTGATGGGAGGCCTATTTATGCGGACATGCTATCACTGCTAGCGGCGCGTATACGCCGCTAGAAAGTGACAGGTGAAGGATCTCCCCGCCCGGCGGATACGCCGGTCGGAAAGAGGAGACGTAATCCATAGTTCTCTATGAGAACTGTGAATTACCGTAATGAATGGGCCGTATTTCGGTCCGTAATTGGCGCACTTCGGCGCGTAATTACGGACCGAAATACGGCCCATTTTAAGCTGTGTGAACATGGCCTAAGGCAGTTCACACTGCAGTATTTTGGTCAGTATTTTGCATCATTGTATACAAGTTAAAGGGGTGTTCCCACCCTGTACTTTGATGGAGTTATTTATGGGACATGCCATCAAAGTATAGTAGGTGCCGCTCCCATCTCTGGGTCTCACCTCTATCTTGGTAATGGGCCTCAAAAAGTTTCAGCTCAGAATGGAGAGCCAGTCGTGCTTGTGCACAACTCTCCATTCTGTTCTATGGCAGTTCCGAGTAGTTGGTGAGTGGTGTGTTCAACTGTACTCAGAACTCTTATAGAGCAAAACGCAAAATAGTATGCAAGCACAACCGGCTCTCCATTCTGAACTGAAACTTACAGGGAACCTTTCCCCAAATAGTTGCGGGTCTAGAGGTGCGACCCACAGTTATCACACTTTGGTGACATATCCTAGTGATATGCCATTAAAGTGCATGGTGAAACACCCCAGTAAAAATTAGAAGTGGATCCAAAATACAGAAGAGGTACAAGCTTTTCCATTATATCTTTTCTCTGTATAGGTTCCATTCCTAGTTTTGGATTACAAAAACTGATGGAAAATACACATCAAACACTGTGCAATCCCAGCCTAAAAGTACCCTTATGAGGTTAACTCTGTGACAAGCACAAGGACATCTGCAGGCACCATTCAGATGAATGGGATACTCGTCTGCCACAAACTTGCCTTATGCGAATATGTCTGTAGGATGGTTTCACACAGCTTTTTCTGGATGGTCAATTGGGAGGAGGCACACTGTAGTGCCACTGGGTTATTTTTGTGGCATTTTTATTTTTTTGCTGTGTTTTTCCTCACAAATGAGAGGCCAATCTGAACTTATTAAATGCTGTATAGTTTTTCTAGGGTGTTTTTGTGCTTTTTTGGGTGTGTTTCATTCTTTAAAAAAAACAAACATGAAAAATGTGCGAATGAAGCTTTAGGCAGGGTTCACATGCTGTGGCTGCCACATGTGGACAAAACCACAGCAACAAGTAGTGGCCAATTGGCTCTGTTGGCAAAATTGTGTGCCCATTATCCAGCACATGCAAATAAATGAAGAGAGCTACACATGTGCAGCCACCTCTTCTTGTGCCATGGCAAATATAAAGAAAGGGGGTCAACGCACCCCTGTTTTTGGGATGGGTATGGGTCCCAGAGGTGGGTCTAACATTTATCAAGCATTTAGGGCAAATCCTGTGGGTGTGGTTAAAAATAGTCAGAAAACTATAGGCTATAATACAGTCTCCAGGAAGAGATGCAGTCAACTCTCAGCAGAGATCAAAGAGGTGCAGGTGAGCTGCATGCAGTATGTATATGATGCGTCTACCCCTAGTAGAGGTGTCATCTCTAAATCGTCTGCCACTGACGACTATGCAGGATATGTCTCCACTGCACATTTTCAGTAGTTTTTTCAGCGTTTTTTTGTTTACTAAAACTGAAAAAACTACTGAAAACAGATCCCAGAGACTTTAAGGGCATGTCCCCACGGCAGAGGACAAATACCGGTCGAAAAACCTTGTGCATGCACATATTCCGTCTGAAAACCACACAGAAAAATGTGCATGCACAAGGTTTTTTTTCAGGCGGCCGGTGGTTTAAAAAACCTGCTGCACGGGTTTTCCATAGAAGCCCGTTGTGCTCGTTTGCGGCCGGTTTTTCAGACGGTTTGCAAAACCGCAAACCCGCGCCGTGGGGACATGCCCTAATAATAAAAACGTTCTGTTGTCTCCATAGAACGTCTTTTTTTTTCTGCTCGTTTTTTGAAACATGTTGCAAAAGAAGACAGAACAGGGCAGAAAATTTACTATTTGAGTCTATGTAAGGCGCTGGATGTTTTTTGGCACTTTTTTTGCACAAATTCAAAGACATTATAATGCTGTGCATTATGTCTGCAAAAATAGTGCAAAAAACCTAAAACGCGCCAAAAAGATTGTTTTTTTCAGCAGATTTTGACAGGCAATAGACAGTTTTATGAACATTTTTAGGATTTGGTTTTCAGTGAGTTTTTTGTCCATTGCAATGTGTAACTAGCTTAAGGGTTAGTTCACATGGCGTATTGCGGCACGTACTTTATGTGCTTCAATCCGCTGGGTGTTTTAGTGCGAGGGGGCGGGTCCATTCACTTCTATTATCCATGGGGCATAAACTTTGGGAAGAATTGACATGTCACTTCTTTCTCCCGACATACAATACGCGCATGTTGTACGCCGAGGAACACGGGCGTAATTCATAGCTCTTAGAGAGTTATGAGTTACCGTAATTGCGGGATGCATTTCGGGCGTATTGCAGCGCAATTACGTGCCAAAATACACCCCACAATTACGCCATGTGAACATACCCTAATGATAATGAGATGACTCTGAGATGACTCAGACCTTATTGCAGTCACTGGGATCTATTGGGAACCATTAGTGTCATGACTCTGGTTCAGTTTCACCTCTGTAACAGAGCTTCCAAATATGTAGAAAAGAAAAAAGGAGAAAAAGGGGGCGCACAATCGTGAAATATGTTAAAACAATATAAGGGGTGGGAGTAGAAAATTCCCTCACCGAGTAGGGTTGTGCATATATTATAGAGGCACAACGCTCATAGGCACCTACAGGGCTTTTTTGCACCGTAACCCTTTGACACGGCAGCCGCGGTTCCTTCAGTGGCGGAGTTCCTCTGAAACGGATACAACTATAGACAAAATGGCGGATCCCGGCGCACGTGGAATCAAGGACACCAGAGGTTTTGGCGAAGTAAAGCTGTTTATTGTCTAAAAAAGCAAAGGGTTTATCCTTCGCTTGATTAAAACAAACTTAAAAGCCTAACGCGTTTCGCACCTTCTTTCACAGGCGCTGCATCAGAGGCAGTATCTGTGAAAGTGAAACTGAAATTATTGCTGACCCTGCCCACATACAGTGAGTGATAGTTTGATCTGTACACACACTGATCGGGGAAAGCTGTCAATCACTGTATGTGGGCAGAATAAGCAGGGATCCTATTGTCTCTTAAAGGGGTTTTGCCACAATCTCATGTTGACGTGGGATCCTCCAAAATGGATATTTAATCACTTTTCTAAATATATGTCATTTAAAAAAGTGAAGCCTGTGAGATCTACAGCCTGACTAAGATTCCCTTAGTTTCCTGACAGTTTACATTAGACACGACCAGGAGCTGACCTGGCCGCGCTTGCGTTGTTTGCACTTCTTACTGATGGCAGGGAACATGAACCAGCTTTGAAGGGACTGGGGAGAAAGATCCTGTTACTTTAGTATAGAGAATCCACTGGTTGTCATGTAATTATCTGAATAAACATGCAGACGCACCCTGCTCTCTGCTCAGCCCCCCCTCCCTCTCCACCTGCAGCCGTTCATGAAGGAATGAAAGAAGCTGCGTGCTGAGCTTATCTTCTCTCCTGAGCAAATAAGAAAGAGAAATAAAACGCATATAGCTTGTGCACAATACAGTTCTCCTCTGTGGATTAGCAAAACAATGTTTGCTCAACTACAGAGACTAAGTATCCGGAACGTGCATGGGAGGTGGAGTGATGACATCACAGAGGAGGTACTCGTTTTTTTAAACACAGAAACACAACGCCCCTTTTTTCAAGCCTCAAGAGCAGAGTATCAGCCTGTTAGGTGAGGAAATCACTTCTTGGCAAAACCCCTTTAAGGAGTCCAGTCAGGATTTACTCTGCTTTTTACTCCTGCTGTATATAAACTCATATACAGTTGAAAACAGAAGTTTCCATTCACTATATAAAAAGACAATTATGCATTTTTTTCTCACTATTTGACATGAAATCAGAATATACCTTAACTATTTTAGGTCAATTAGGAACCAAAATTATTTATATTTCGCCAAATACCAGAATAATGAGAGAGAATTTTAAGGCATTTTTAAGGCAAAGTCAAAAGTTTCCATACATTTCATTAGTGTTTGGTAACATTGCCCTTAAACTGCATGACTTGGGTCAAACGTTTTGGATATCCTTCCAAAAGCTTCTCACAATAGTTAATAGGAATTTTGGCCCATTCCTCCTGATAGAACTGGTGTAACTGAGCCATGATTGTAGGTCGCCTTGCTCGCACCTGCCTTTTCAGCTTTGCCCATACATTTTCAATAGTACTGAGATCAGGACTTTGTGATGGTAACTCCAAAACATTGACTTGGTTATCCTTAAGCCACTTTGTAACCAGTTTGGCAGTATGCTTTGGGTCATTGTCCATTTGGAAGACCCATTTCGCCCAAGCTTTAATTCCTGGCTGATGTCTTGAGATGTTGCTTCCGTATTGCCACATGATCTTCTCTCCTTACGATGCCATCTGTTTTGTGAAGCGCACTAGCCCCTTCTGGAGCAAAACAAACCCACAACATGATGCTGTTACTCCTGTTTTTCACAGTTGGGATGGTGTTCTTAGGCTTCCAAGCTTCTCCCTTATTCCTCCAAATGTAATGATGGTCATTATGGCTAAATAGTACAATTTCAGTTTTGTGAGACCACAGGATATGTCTCCAAAAATGTAGGTTTTTGTTCTTGTGTGCATTTTCAAACATTAATCTGGCTTTTATATGTTTCTTTTGGAGTAACGGCTTCTTTTTTTAATTATTATTATTATTATTTATTTTAAAGCGCCATTGATTCCATGGTGCTGTACATTCGAGGGGGGTTACATGCATAACATATGTCAAACGAGTACAATGATAATGCTGAATGACTTACAATTGGCATGACAGAGGGAGAGAGGACCATGCCCGCGAAAGCTTACATTCTACAAGGAGGAGGGAAGATACAAAAGGTGGACGGCAGACATGTTTGTGCGGTAGTACTGTGGCAGCAGGGTTATTTCAGGTTATAAGCAATCCTGAAGAAATGGGTTTTCAGGTTGCTTTTGAACCCGGTGAAGGTGGAGGAGAGTCTGATGTGTTGGGGCAGTGAGTTCCAGAGAATGGGGGAAGCACGGGAGAAGTCTTGGAGACGGTTATGTGAGGAGCTGATAAGAGGAGAGCAGAGAAGAAGGTCCTGTGATGAGCGAAGGTTGCGTGAGGGGAGATATCTGGAGGTTAAGGCAGAGATATATGGAGGGGAGAGGTTATGGAGAGCTTTGTAGGTCATGGTTAGTAACTTGAAATGGGCAATGGGTAACCAGTAAAGGGATTGGCAGAGGGGAGAAGCAGAGGAGTAGCAAGGAGAGAGGTGGAGAAGACGGGCAGCAGAGTTGAGAATGGTGTGAAGGGGAGCGAGGGTGCTAGATGGGAGGCCACAGAGAAGGATGTAGTAGTAATCTAGGCGGGAAATGACAAGGGCATGGACAAGCAGTTTTGTAGTATCGAAGTTGAGGAATGAGCGGATGCGAGAGATATTTTTCAGGTGGAGGCGGCAGGCAGAGGTGAGGGCTTGGATGTGAGGTTTGAAAGACAGAGAAGAGTTGAGGATTACCCCAAGGCAGCGGACTTGCGGAACAGGTGAGAGTGTACAGCCGTTGACGGAGATAGAGAGATCAGGGGCAGGGGTAGAGTTGGACGGTGGAAAGATGATGAATTCTGTTTTCTCCACGTTTAGTTTTAGGAGACGGGAGAAGAAAAAGGAGGATATGGACAACAGGCAGTCTGGGATCCGGGAGAGAAGAGAGGTGACATCTGGGCCGGAGATGTAGAGTTGGGTATCATCAGCATACAGGTGGTAATGAAAGCCGTGTGATGCTATGAGCTGACCGAGGCAGAGAGTGTAGATAGAGAAGAGTAGTGGGCCCAGGACTGACCCCTGAGTGACACCAACAGAGAGTGGACGGGTGAGGAGGTGGAGTGAGAATGAGAGACGCTGAATGTCTGATCAGTGAGGTACGAGGAGATCCAGGAAAGAGCCAAGTCTGTGATGCCGAAGGAGGAGAGGATTTGTAGCAGGAGCAGGGCCGCCAACAGAAATTTCAGGGCCCCATACAGCTGAAGCACCTGGCCCCCCCATGTAAACCCCGCCCCCCGCAACCCGATCGCCCCGCCCCCAGCAAAAAAAACGGCCTCTCGGACATAAACGCGCCCATTTTACCACATAATACAGTGTGCAAAAAAGAACTGTATTGTGTAGTACAATAGCAAGTGAGTCACATGTCTGTCTGTCTCACATATCATATAAACATGGCTAAGTAGCTCAATCCATATCCCCCCACCAGCCCACATACAATATCCGCTCCCCCCACCAGCCCACATACAATATCCACCCCCACCAGCCCACATACAATATCCACCCCCCACCAGCCCACATACAATATCCACCCCCCACCAGCCCACATACAATATCCACCCCCACCAGCCACATACAATATCCACCCCCCACCAGCCACATACAATATCCACCCCCACCAGCCCACATACAATATCCACCCCCACCAGCCCACATACAATATCCACCTCCATGTTTCCCTTGGTCACACACCTCACCACCTTCTAAAATAAACACCAGCAAGAAAGTAAGTGTACCTCCTATCACAGGGTCAATCAGGGACACATGTACGCTGGCATTATACCAGCGCCGACATAACCTACAACACCACCACATAGAGGTCCAACACCAGCTCAGGTATAACCTACTACACCGCTATATAGAGACCACATAGAGGTCAGATACCAGCTCAGGTATAACCTACAACACTGCCATATAGAGACTACATAGAGGTCAGACACCAGCTCAGGTATAACCTACAACACCGCCATATAGAGACCACATAGAGGTCAGACACCAGCTCAGGTATAACCTACAACACCGCCATATAGAGACCACATAGAGGTCAGACACCAGCTCAGGTATAACCTACAACACCGCCATATAGAGACCACATAGAGGTCAGACACCAGCTCAGGTATAACCTACAACACCCCCAATTAGAGACCACAAAGAGGTCAGACACCAGCTCAGGTATAACCTACAACACCACCATATAGAGGCCACATAGAGGTCAGACACCAGCTCAGGTATAACCTACAACACTGCCATATAGAGACCACATAGAGGTCAGACACCAGCTCAGGTATAACCTACAACACCACCATATAGAGGTCAGACACCAGCTCAGGTTACATCACATTTACAGTGAATAAGCACTGAGTCCAATAAGAGAGCAAAATAACCACTGAAATCAGGGACTCACCGGAGACGTCCTATCTGAGGAGTCGTTCTCTCTTCTCTTGAGTCGTTCTTATTCCCATTTCTTCTGCATCCATTCCACACCGCCATGAGGACTTGTCCCGGCCACAGCTCATCCCTGCAGAAATTACACGCAAATATCCTCAATTTTCCAGCATCTCTTTACCTATTCCCACCTCTGTACAAACTTCCCAGGGGTGAGAGAGCGGGTACAAGCCATAACTTAGAGGCCTAGTATCCTAAGGGTTTGGAGGGTGGCGAGAGGACTAACCCCCCTGGAGATAATGCTATAACTATGGGCTGCTCCCCTAACAATTATATTACCAGGTAGGTAGGCAAATGGGCAGGGCCCCAGGTAATTAGATAGGCCCTATTTAGGTAGGTAGACACCCGCCGGATAAGTTGGTAGGCCAGCCCCAGGTAGGTTGGTGGGTACCTAGCCATGAGTCCCCTTTAGTTTGTAGGCGGTCAGGGCCCTCCTTTAGAGGTTAGGTAGAGTCAGGGACCCCCTTTAGAGGTTAGGTAGAGTCAGGGACCCCCTTTAGAGGTTAGGCAGCGTCATGGCCCCCCTTTAGAGGTTAGGCAGCGTCAGGGCCCCCCTTTAGTTGTAGGCAGCAGCAGGGCACCCCTTTTGTTGTAGGCAACAGCCAGGGCCCCCTTTAGATATAGGCAGCAGTCAGGGCCCCCTTTAGTTGTAGGCAGCAGCAGGGCCCCCCTTTAGATATAGGCAGCAGTCAGGGCCCCCTTATATATAAAAAAAAAACCCAAATCAGTCACTTACCTGAGCCTCTGCTCCCGCTCCCGGCCGCTCCGTGCTCCCGCCGGCTCCTGCCGCCCTGCATAGGCGGCACGGTGAAGTGACGTCACCGTGCCGCCTACGTCAGCAGTAGGGGCCGGCGCCCGGCAGGCTGAAGGACTGACACCATCAGCCTGCAATGGAGATCAGCGGAGCGCAGCGCTAGTGGCGCTGCGTTCCGCTGACACCGCGCAGCCCCGGGAGTCGGGGACATCAGTCCCCAACTCCCGGGCCGGTCTCTGGGCGCTCGGGACGCGGGGCCCGGGCGTTCAGAGACCGGATGCAACGGCACTGCCTCTGGGGCCCCCAGCAGCTCGAGGCCCACACTGTGGGCCAGGCGGAGCCAGTTTCGGCGGCTGCGCCGCCGGGCCCCGCCATGCCGTGAGGAATAAGGGGGCCGCTTGCCGCGGGCCCCCTTATTCCACCGGGCCCCATACGGGAGTACCGGTTGTACCCCCTGTATGGCGGCCCTGAGCAGGTGTGAGTGGTTGACAGTGTCAAAGGCAGAGGACAGGTCTGGGAGGAGAAGGACAGAGTAGTGGCGTGAGGCTTTAGCAGTTACTAGGTCATTAGTGACTTTGGTTAGGGCGGTTTCGGTAGAGTGGTGGGGTCGGAAGCCAGATTGTAGTGGGTGAAGAAGAAGGTTGGAGGAGAGGTGGGAGGTCAGTTGAAGATAGACGTGCTGCTCGAGGAGTTTGGAAGCGAAAGGGAGCAGTGAGATGGGGCGATAGTTGGACAGAGAGGAGGGGTCAAGCGATGGTTTCTTTAGGATGGGTGTGATAGTAGCATGTTTAAAGGAGGAAGTGAAGATGCCAGAGGTTAGCGATAAGTTGAAAAGGTGGATGAGGGCTGGGATGATAACAGCACTAAGGTCTGGGATGAGGTGGGATGCCATTGGGTCAATATTACAGGTAGTGAGGTTGGATTTGGACAGTAGAGAGGAAAGATTTTCATGAGTAAGAGAGGGGAAGAGAGTTAAGGGGGAGGAGCATTGTGTAGATATAGAGGAGGGCGCTGGGGACTGCGGGCTGAAGCTTTCTCTGATGCGGTTGATCTTCTGAAGGAAGTGAATGGCAAAGTCATTTGCTGAAAGGAGGGATGGGGGAGGAGGTGCTGGTGGACGGAGGAGAGAGTTAAAGGTTTTGAATAGTTGTCTGGGGTTGTGAGACAGATGTTGATACAGTACTCGTATCTTACTAGCTTCCGCCAACATCTTCACAAGGTTTTTTTCTTTTGTTCTTGGGTTAATATGTACATGTCGGACCAAAGCACGTTCATCTCTGAGACACAGAACCCGTCTCCTGCCTGAGCTGTATGATGGCTGGACATTCCCATCTTGTTTGTATGAACGAGGCACCTTCAGGTATCTGGAAATTGCACCAAAGGATGATCTTTCTGTTATCTTGGCTGATTTATTTAGACTTTCCCAGGATGTTATACACAGAAGCAGTGTGTTTCTGCCGTGATTTAAAATACATCCACAGGTGTATCTCTAACTAACTCAGTTGTTGCCAGTAAACCAGAATCTTCCAAAGACATGACATCATCATACGGGCTTTCTCAAATTGTTTAAATGCATAGTAATCCTATTGTATGTAAACTTTTGACATTGCAGAAAGTAATAAAAATGCCTCAAGAAATTCTCTCTCTCTCATTATTCTGGCATTTGGCAAAAATAAATAATTCCTAATTGACCTAACACGGGGAAGGTTTATTCTGATTTCATGTCAGATAGTGAGAAAAACATGATAGGTGTCTTTTTATATAGTGTATGGAAACTTCTGGTTTCAACTGTATATCACAGAGCTCAGCTGCTCTCCTCTATCATATAACCATATATATCACAGAGCTCAGCTGCTCTCCTCTACCATATAACCCGATATATCACAGAGCTCAGCTTCTCTCCTCTATCATATAACCCTATATCAGAGAACTCGGCTTCTCTCCTCTCATATAACCCTATATATCACAGAGCTCAGCTTCTCTCCTCTATCATATAACCCTATATATCACAGAGCTCAGCTCCTCTCCTCTATCATAAAACCCTATATATCACAGAGCTCAGCTTCTATCCTCTATCATATAACCCTATATATCACGGAGCTCAGCTGCTCTCCTCTATCATATAACCCTATATATCACAGGGCTCAGCTGCTCTCCTCTATCATATAACCATATAGATCACCGAGCTCAGCTGCTCTCCTCTACCATATAACCCGATATATCACAGAGCTCAGCTTCTCTCCTCTATCATATAACCCTATATATCACAGAGCTCAGCTTCTCTCCTCTATCATATAATCCTAAATATCACAGAGCTCAGCTTCTCTGCTCTATCATATAACCCTATAAATCACAGAGCTCAGCTTCTCTCCTATATCCGATATATCACAGAGCTCAGCTTCTCTCCTCTATCATATAACCCTATATATCACAGAGCTCAGCTCCTCTCCTCTATCATATAACCCTATGTATCACAGAGCTCAGCTTCTCTCCTCTATCATATAACCCTATATATCACAGAGCTCAGCTTCTCTCCTATATCATATATCCCAATATATCACAGAGCTCAGCTCCTCTCCCTATAACATATAACCCTATATATCACATAGCTCAGCTTCTCTCCTCTATCATATAACCATATATATCACAGAGCTCAGCTTCTCTCCTCTATCTTATAACCCCATATATCACAGAGCTCAGCTTCTCTCCCCTATCATATAACCCTATAAATCACAGAGCTCAGCTTCTCTCCTCTATCATATAATCCTATATATCACAGGGCTCAGCTTCTCTTCCTCTATCATATAATCCTATATATCACAGAGCTCAGCTTCTCTCCTCTATCATATAACCCTATATATCACAGAGCTCAGCTTCTCTCATCTATCCTATCTTGCTCTCATAGAGCATAGCATAAACCATCTGACAGGTTACCTTAAAGATTTTGTAATCTAAGTTATATTATTAAAGGGGTTATCCATATCATTTTCAAAAAAATGCTATAATGCTCCAGGGGCGCCATTAAAACAAAAAATGTATACTCACCTTCCTAAGGTCCCCGATTCCAGCGCTGGCTCTCCCCAGTCTTCTGTTGACATGCCGTTACTTCCGAACGGAGGCGTCACTGCTGAAGCCGCTGATTGGTTACAGCAGTCACATGTCTCTCATTTGCATCATTGTTCAGAAGTGAACAATTCTGAACAGTGAAGTAACTAGAGACACATGACCATTGCAGCTAATCCGAGGCTCCAACAGTGACATACCCGATCGAAAGGAGAAAACATTAAAGAGCAGAGCTGGGAGACCCAGTGCTATAACGGAGGAGCTGGGCTTTCTTTTTTGTTTTACTGGGACCTTAAAGGGGTTGTCTCACTACATTAATTCATCTCACCTCAAACCTGTTTTCTTGGTTTCACTTTGAATTCAGGGGCGTGTTTACTAGCTTCTACTAGGCTGTATTACAAGCCAGGTCTGTAGCTATAGCGACCAGCGCTGGCAGCCTATCATAAGAGATCGAACAGGTCTGTAGCTATAGCGACCTGAGGAGCTGATGCAGCCCATACAAGAGAGGATATCTAGGAATAGGTAAGACACTGCTAATGAACACATATTGCAAAGTGACTTGTTTTTGTGAGATCTTTAACATAAAAAGCAGCAATCCTTGTAGTGAGACAACCCTTTAAAGCATTATATACATTTTTAAACATGGACAACCGCTTTAACCTTGCTTTCGAATTACAGGCTAAAAAATGTATATTTATGAGAATATTGTATGAGAATATAACTCAGTATTGTCAAAATGTTGGCAATTATTCTTGTGTTCAGTAAGATATTGATGAAAATCTCAATTTTCAAAGGGGGTGCACTCATTTACGCTGAGCTATCTATACATAAGTTAGGCTAAAACCCTGTCGCCACAGTCCACACATGTAATCTTCACGTCAATACAGTTGTAAAAAGTCAAAATGTTTAACACTTTGATAAATGTTTGACAAGTGCAAATTTAGAACAGGAAGTCTTCATATCACGATTGTTGTGTCATTTGTCATCAGATGCTTTCTAGCAACAGCTGAATGTAAGCAGAACAGTTGTCGCTTTGCTATCTCAGCCGTCATGCAGCAACATATTGGCATCCATGGGAATCAGCAGCTGTGCCCCAAGCAGTAACCTCCTCTATAGAGGCTTCTACAAAAGGTACAAAGCAAAAAAAAAAATGGGATGAGGCGTGACTAAATGTTCAGTAGGCAGATGGAAATTACATTCCAATGTGACACGCCTATATAGTGTTAGGGCAATGGTGGACACATGAGATGGTCCCTGTACAGGAACGGTATAATGGCCCCTTTCTGTCCAATAGCTCATCATAGAGAACCTTCATCTGTGTCTCCAAAAAATATTACCAGTGACATCTCACTAGCTTAGGCCCTAAAATGCAATCAGTATACATCATACATGCCAACTCTCCCGCTTTTGGCGGGGGGTCCCGCTAATGTGGGCCCCCTCCCCCCGTCCTCCAGGCAGAGTTGGCATTTCTCCCGCCACCAGCAGGCAGCGGGGGGACCGCGGCGCCAGAGTAGCGCTGGTGCGCTACTCTTGCGCCGCCGGGTCGCTCCTACCGGGGGGTGAGCGGCCGCCGCGCCCGCTCACCCGCCCGGCGAGTTTCACTGACTTGTGCGGCCGCAGCCGCACAGTCAGTCAGCAGTACAGGGAGAAGGCAGGAGGGATCGTTCCCCTCCTCCCTTCTCCCCTGTATGTACAGCGCGACGGTGGGTGTACAGCGCGACGAAGTGATGCGCGGCTGCACTCACTCCCCCTGCGACGTTGAGAGTACTCAGTCGGCCGGGAGATGTCCGGAGCTGCAGGAGCCTGGTGAGGTAAGTGGCTTTTATTATTTTATTTTTATTAGTTATAGGGGGGCTCTACCTGGCTACAATGGGGGGGGGGGTCTACCTGGCAACAGAGGGGCACTAACTGGCAACAGAGGGGGCACTACCTGGCTACAATGGGGGGGTCTACCTGGCAACAGAGGGGGCACTACCTGGCTACAATGGGGGCACTACAAAGCTAAAAAAGGGGGCAGCTACCTGGCAACAGAGGGGGCACTACCTGGCTAACAAAGGGGGCATGTACCTGGCAGCAAAGGGGGCATCTACCTGGCTAACAAAGGGGGTATCTACCTGGCTACAAATTTGGCTCTACCTGGCTACAGAGGGGGCTCTACCTGGCCACAGAGGGGGCATCTACTTGGCTACAAGGGGGGCATCTACTTGGCTACAAGGGGGCATCTACCTGCCTGTAAGGGGCATTACCTGGTTATGGAGGGCTACTACCTGGCTATAAGGGCATCTACCTGGCTTTCTTCCAAAGCCGTTATGCAGTTAGGTGGAGTGGGTGTGGCTTTTTGAAGGGCGTGTTCATGCAAATTTTTGCCACGCGCGCCGCCCTCTACAATCTCCTGCTTTTCCAATTTCAAAAGTTGGCAACTATGGTATACATTAGAGAGGTGCTTTTAAGGTGAGGGGGTCCCTTTATCTATAATTGCACAGATTTCATCATTGATATTTTCATCCAATAGTTTGAAACTGAGCAGCTCTTTGGGTATGTTCACATAGCGCATTTTGGCGTATATATGCGTATTTCATGCTGAAATACACCTCAAACAATGTACAATACACTTCTCCTAAACTACAATGTAAAATACGCATTGTCAATCACACAATGTGTATTTTACGCTCGTATTTTTGCTCGCGTCTGAAAACAATTGTCAGGTCAATTCTTTCAGGTATAAACGTGCCATAAAAGAGTAAAATATCCAGTGTATTCCAACTAACCACCCATTATGCATATATAAAGTGTTTTTTTTTTTTGTAGGTAGGCAATGCCCATGCTGTCGTGGAGACTTCCAGGAAACGGGATTACGGGAGAGTCTAATTCCTCATTTTCCTAGTTGTCTCCATGGCAGCAGACCTGAGAATGGCATTAGGTAAGGACTACAGTACAAAGGACTTTGCATCCAAAGGACTTTGATGTCCTAATTGGCCATCAAGTGAAGGTATGGATACTTTTCAATGTGGCCGCCTTGCAGATCTGTTCCAAAGAAGATGAGGCTTTTTCCCCCCAGATGTAGAAACTGCCCTGGTAGAATGGACTTAAAAGGGATTTTCTCACTTGTCCCTTCATGTTGAAAGATTAGCTTTCAACATGAAGGGACAGTTAAATGAAGACTTTTCCTAAATACATTGGTCAATAGATTTGACTTTAGTCATGAGATAAGAGACATTTTATGTGCTCTGAGTGCACACAGGTTTCTATGGTAACCAGTCTTACCACAACATAACTGTGTTATCTGATAAGCTGAGAAAGCAGAGAGCAGGGATGTATTGAGCTCTGGAGAAAAACTAATTATCTCTAACAATATTGGCTTCAGTTTACAGATAAAGCCATTGTATTCAGTTATCACAGCACATGTACCTTGTGTTAACTGAAGATAAACCTCTCCTACTCTTGGCAGCATGGCGGCTTAGCTTCTATAGAGCCACCCACAGCCTGACGAGACGAAGTGAGTGGAAAGCTGGTTGTGACTCAGTGAAACAGTTTGGTGAGAAAACCCCTTAAGGTTGATAACTGTATAGGCTTTATGAATAGCTCCTCGCATCCAGTGAGAAATGGTGCTCTCCACTGCTTTCTTACCTCTGTTCCTTCCAGAGAACTGGACAAAAAGGTTTTTATCTAGACTCCATCCATTGGTTGCCTCTATATACTATAGAACAGCCCTTCTTACATCCAAATTATGAAAATGCTGTTCCTGCTCATTTCTAGGACTGGTACAGAATGAGGGTCTAAATTGATCCCGAGACCCATGAAAGTGTGATATAACTTTAAGAAGGAAACCAGAATCCAATCTTAAAACTAGCCTCTCCTCATGAACTGTGAGAAAGGGCTCTGGTATAGATAATGCCTGAAGTTCGCTGACTCTACGGGAAGAAGTGATAGTCACTAGGAAAACGGTTTTAAAGGTCAAGGACCTAATAGGTAAGAAGTTATTATGTTCAAAAGGAGGAGATAATAACCATCTAAGGACCCAAGGAAGATTCCAGAGAGGACAGAAATATTAAACTTTTGGTTTTAACCTTGCTGAGGCATTTAAAAACCTAGAAATCCAGTTAATCTTAGATAACCTGTAGTCCTAAAGGCTGAAACTTGTACTATTGGGGTGCTGGGAGAGAGGCCTAAATCCAGCCCGTCCTGCAAGAATTCTAATATGAGGGGAACACTGTTTTTTTCTAAATTGAGTTTAGATACCCGACAACAGGCGGCAAGTTTTCGCCAGATTTTTCCAGACATAAATAAATTTCATGTGTGGAAGATTTGTAACTGTTTTAACAAAGCGAACCTGCTTCTCTTGAACCAATACTAGAATCAGAGTAAACTTCTCTGTTCGTAATTTCTGGAGGACTCTGAGAATCAGGGGAATTGGTGGGAAAGCATAAACCAGGTTGAAGATCCAGGCAAGAGACAGAGCGTCCACTGCAAGATTGGGATTGAGAGACAAAACCACTCCACTTGGCGATTTTTTTCTTGAAGCGAAAATATCTATTTGTGGTTTCCCCAATTTGCTTACAAGAAACTGGAAAACCCATGAGACAGCGATCACCTTCCTGGATCTAGAAACTGACGGCTAAAGAAGTTGGCCTTATGGTTTAGGTTTCTTTCGGATATACTGCTATTAAGAGATAGAAGAAATATTATTTTGTGCTTGGCTCTGAAGAGGACTTTGTCTTGTAGCCCCTTGATGAATGAATAAACGCCACTGCTAAATGTATTAGGACATGACGAACTCTTGAAAAGAGAAGAGGTTCCCACATTGCAGAGTTCTTTGAAGTTTGATGACAGGTGTTTAAATTACTTGCAACGAAAGTTGACCTACGTGCTCCCCAGTCTGTACTGATGGCGTCTGTAGTCATTTGAAGTACCTGATTTTAGAACCAATGAACTCCCTGGTTGAGGTTTTTTGTCAGGAGCCACCCTTTTAGGGGCTTCCTGGCATTCAGTGTTACCGTTATCCTCTTTTCTAGATGTGTTTTTTTTCCCTTCCATTTACAGCAGATCAGGTCTTGGAAGACCCTTGTATGAGACTGAGCTGCCACTGCGGGCATTGAGGTTAGATTGAGGTTAGGCTACCCAACAGAGACATTGCTGACCGTACTGAGCAGGTCTTTTGTTTCAGGAATTTTCTAACCTGTTTAAGAAGCAAATCCCTCTTGACCTTTGGAAGAAAAGACAGCTGATTCACAAAGTCTAAAAGGATACCAATGAAAATCTTCTTGGCATTGTAGGATAGATCTGATTTTCCTAATCTGCCCCAGGGACTGGAAGAGACGAATGGTAGTCTGAAGATGAGTATTTAACTGAAATTCCGTCTTTGCGACCACCAGAATGTCGCCCAACTACGGAATGACGATAATTGACTTTTGTCTTAAAACAGAGACTAGCTCGGACATCATTTTTGAGAAGATGAGTGGGGCAAATAAAATTCCGAAAGGGAGACACCCAAATGAGAATTTTAGAACCTTGAAACCTTGGGTTATAGCAAACCTTAGATGTTTTTGGGAGGACTGATGGATTGGATATGATAACAGGTATCTTTGATATCCATTGTTGTCATCACTGCCCCCTCTGCAATTTGTTTCACCTCTGAATTTACAGTCTCCATTTTTAACCTCCTGTAGGTGTGTCACGGTCCATGCCGCGGTATCCGTTGTGGACCACGTACATGGCCTTGTCCCTACTTCTGTCCTGTCTCTATTCTGCCGAGGCTGCTGCTGTGGACCGTGGACATGCTCGTTTACCTGTCTGTGTCTCCGGTTCCTATACCTGTTGCTATTGCTGCTGCTCACCTGTTCTCGTTCCTGTCTGGGTCTACACACTCTCCCCCTAGGGTGGACACGCGCTCGCTGGTCTGGATTTAAAGGGACAGTGTCCTAATCTCCTGCCCAATGACCTATGACCTCCTGGTCTTGCTCCAGCAGTCAGTTCATTAATGTCCATCTGAGCTCCTGACCACTGCTTCTTGCTGTTACCTGTCGTTATGTCTGTCTGTTACTGTGTACGTTTAACCATATTGTTCCTGCTGTCCTCCATGTCTCTTACCTAGGTTCCTGTTTCTGCTGTATCCTGCCATCTTGCCTGTCTGCCTGATACCCGGGTTCCTGGATTCTGCTGT
This sequence comes from Phyllomedusa bahiana, assembly GCA_025379985.1. Classification (NCBI taxonomy): domain Eukaryota; kingdom Metazoa; phylum Chordata; class Amphibia; order Anura; family Hylidae; genus Phyllomedusa; species Phyllomedusa bahiana. Next base: position 117,919 of record JAODAL010003539.1, read on the forward strand.
TATCCACCGTCCTGATACCTGTTTACCCTGCTGTGTCCTGCAGTTTTGCCTGTCACCCTGATGCCCGTTTAGCATCATGTCAGCCTGTTTCTGCTGCTTTCTGCCATTGTACCTGCTTGATACCTGCCTGAACTCCATCACCTGCATTTCATCTGCCACCGCAAGCAGCTATGTCAGGGGTAGCGACCTGGGGGTTTCCCACAGCGAAATCCATTCCAGCCTTGTGGCGGGCTCTGGTGAAGACTGGGTGCCCTTTAGACTCCTCTCCCTGGCATGGTCCATTATACCACCATCTATGGTCGTGGTGGCCCAGAGGATCCACGACTACCGACAATCGACATGTCAGTACTTACTAACCCGTCATTCCGTGAAAGAATGAACTGACCATGGATCCCGCCGAGGTGACCCTAATAGACCAGCTTGGTTCATGGTTCGCCCAGAGCGTTTGTACCCGTTAGCTCATGGTTCCACCCAGAGCGTCTGTACCCGCTGGATCATGGTTGCCCAGAGTGTCTGTACCTGTTGTCTCATAGTTCACCCAGAGCATCTGTACCCGCTGGCTCATGGTCCCGCCCAGAGCTTCCACTCCCATCCTGCCTAATGCCCTGTTTGTTCCTCCTGTGCACCTCCTTTTCTAGGTGTTCCTGATACTGGCTATATCTGAGTCTGCAGTTGGGTTTGGGGCTGCCTCTGAGAGGTTCGGGCCCCAGACCTATGTGTGACTTCTTTCTGTGGATTGGGAGGCGGAGGAGGTGTTGGCTTACCTCAGGGGGTACTGTCTCGGTCCATGCGGCTTTATCTGCTGTGGACTGCGGACCTGGTATTGTGCCTCCTTCTGTTCTGTCTCTATTCCGCCACGGCTGCTGCTGTGGACCGTGGATGTGCCTGTTTGCCTGTCTGTGTCCTATACCTGTTGCTGTGTTCCTTTGTTATTTCTGCTACTCACCTGTCCTTGCACCTGTTCCTGTCTGGGTCTGCACACTCTCCCTAGGGTGGGTGCGTGCTCATTGGTCTGAATTTAAAGGGACAGTGTCCCGATTTCCTGTCCAATGACCTATGGCCTCCTGGCATATAAGGAGCTTCCTGCTTCTGTTCCTGGTCAGTTCATTAATGTCCATCTGAACTCCTGACCACTGCTTCTTGCTGTTACCTTTCGTTATCTCTGTCTGTTCCTGTGTACTTTTAACCCTGCTGTTCCTGCATGTCTGTTACCTAGGTTGCCTGTCAGCCTGATACCCGTTTAGCATCATGTCAGCCTAACCCTGTGTTCCTGTTTGTGTCATATTCTGCAGTTGTACCCATATATGCCAACTCTCCCGCTTTTGGTGGGAGGGTCCTGCTAATGGGGATCCCCCCTGCCCCCCCCCGGCAGAGTTGGCGAACCTCCCGCCACCAGCAGGGGTTCTTTAAATGACTGCGACTACAGGTGGGTGATGTGGCTGCCGCGGCTGCTCACCCGCCCGGTGAGTCTCACTGAGTTGTGTGGCCGCAGCCGCACAGTCAGTCAGCAGCTGCACACTCCGTACAGGGAGGAGGCAGGAGGGATCGTTCCTCTCCTGCTTTCTCCCCTGTATGTACAGCGGCAGGTTGGCGCTGTACATACAGATCAGCGTCACAGGGGGCGTGATGCATGGATGTACTCACTCCCCCTGCGACGCTGAGGAGATCGCCGGGAGCTGGACGCGCTGCAGGGAGCCTGGTGAGGCGAGTAGTTTTTATTATTATTTTTTTTTAATAGCTATTGAGGGCACTACCTGGCTACAAAGGGGGCACTACATATTTAGTTTTCTTCTTTTCCCAGAGAACCCTCTTTAAAGGGAACCTGTCACATAGGTTTTGCCCCCCTTACTGAGGGCAGCACAAGGTAGTGTCAGACCTGCTGTTTCCAGCGCTGTGTCCCTTATTCTGTAAGATGCTGCAGTTTCACAGCATTTAATGCTCATATCTGGCAGTTTGCAGCCTGTTCTGCCAGAGAAGAGTCCATTTAACTCATAAGCAGGCATTTTCCCCGCCCACTGACAGCTGATTCAACGTTTTAATTTGAATAGGTACAAACCTGTGGACAACCGGTAGGTGGGCGGAGCTAGCCGCAGAGGGTGAACAAAGATGGCGGTTTTTCTACTTTCTGCCTGGAAACATGGAGGTGATGGTAGCCTTCACAAAGCTTCCAGTCGCTATGTGAACCGATCAGCACAGCGCGATCTCGCCACGGGAGTGCTTATCGAAGTGAGAAACAGTGCGCGACCGTTTCTCATTCACTTAAGACGCTGTGGTGTCTCAGGGATTAAGAAGCAGGGTGCAGAGCAGGCTCCATACCTTACCGTTACCAGCGGGTGCAGCTGCAATTTGCAGCAGATCACACCTGGGTAAAATAGTAATCTGCCAAACTTAAAAAAAAACAAAAACAAAAAAAACACTCATATACCCCCTTCTTCCTCTCCCCTGGCCAGCTCTGGGTCTCCCTTTTGTTTACCTTTCGCTTGCTCCTGAGCAAAAATGTCATCGTGCGTTAATTTCCGTGATGTAAGAACCCGGGGTTTAAAAACGGTGTATAGCTTTTCTGTGCGCCCCCACTTTTACCTGCTGTTATTAGACGTACATACTGGCGCACACTGAGCACCCGTAGAAAGAAGTGACATCACTTCTTTCCGGGGGCTCAATGGGGGGCTATGATTTTAAACCCTATTTACGCCGTGGAAATACCCCAAGGGGTGTAAAATAATGCCCGCCCGCAGTGAAACCCCCCTTTGGGCGAAGGGGAAAAACAAACCAAAAAGGGTGGGGTGCGCCAAATGTGGAAAAAGGATGGGGGGGAATAGTTTTTTTTTTTTTGGCCCCCTTTGAAAATTTTTTATTTGCCCCTTTAAACCGCCCATTTTACAGTTTCATCCCAAAAAAAATACCCAATTTTTTATCTGCCGAAAACGCAATTCGTTTCTAAAAACCCTTTTTTTTTTGTGTAGGGCAGGCTCTAATCGTGGCCTTGTTATTCGAATCTGTGACCAAAAAAGCATTTTTTTCAAAATTTTTAAATTTTTTTTTGCACATTCCGGGTATTTTTTGCCCCCTTTTGCGGCAAAAATAAAAAGGGGCCCCCTGAGGGTTAAACAAGGGGGCATTAAATACCCGGGCATGTAGTCCTAGTTCCTATTCCTCCAATAGTGGGCCGGCATTGAAAAAAGTACTTCTGTTTAAACTGGGTATATGAAGAAAAGAAGTTGGTCTTTTAACACCCCAAACCCCTTTAACGTGAGACTACCATCCCTCTATGGATGGAAAATATCATTCCCCTTGTGAACAGAAATTGTCCCTGCCACCAACGTGATCATAATGTCGTTTGTAGGGTTTAAAAATTTGAGAACATGGGGCAGTACTGTCCTTGAAATTTTCCCGGATGGTTAAAGAGGAAAAATCAGCTGAAGTCCACAGAAAGATGCAGCAAAAAAATTTTTCTGGAATCAGTTTTTTTACTAAAAAATCGAGAGGTTTTTCAGGGCGTTTTTTCAAGGGAAAAAAAAAAACTATACACCTTACCAGCATAACAAACAAGAACTAAGCAGCTCAAGGGAGATCTGATTGTAGGCGGCTCCGTACCCCCTCAAGGGGAAAGGGGATCCCCTTTTTAGAATTCTTAGGGTTTTTAAAACAGTCTTTAGGGTCTATCACCCTTAAACATCCGGCCTTTAAAAAGGGGTTTTAAAAGGGGAAACTGTAAATTTTTTTATTGACGAGAAAGTGCAAATTTTTGTTGAAATTTTTAGTATTTTTTTTTTCTTCCATTCAATTTTTGGTAAATATTAGAAAATGCCCTTTTTTTCAAAAAAACACACCATTCTCCTTTTACTACCAGTACACAGGGCATTTTTTTGAGGGAGGGATGGGGGGCCCACCTCTGGGTGCTTCTCTAGCAAACCCCTGGGGGTTTCCCCAAACATGGCTGCCTGGGTCCCTTTTATTGTGAACTGTAAAATTTATGAGCATTTCCGGAGGGATTTTAGCGGAAGAGATTGGGGTGGGGGATGTCCCGTGCTACTATTTACTGCAGCTTACCCTGTGTGTTTCGTCACACCCGGGACAGAGGGCTTTTTTAGAACTGGCCGTCCTCTGTAAAACACACGTTCATTAAAAAACGTTTTAAAACAAGGGAACAATTTTAAAATAAATCCAAATGAAAATAATTTTTTCTGTAAAACACATTAAAAAAAAATTTCCAATCAAATTTTTTTTAAATTTACCCGCTAATTGTTTTGCCCTTTGGTTTGTCAGAACTACCCCTTCCCCTCCATTTCCCCCCCCCGATTCTCCATATCAGGGCAAAGGTTACATCTAAACCCCCTTTTCCCCAAGTCGCTGCCCCTTGGGGTAATCCTGGACTCCGCTCTGTCTTTCAAAACCACACATCCAAACCCTCACCTCTGCCTGCCGCCTCCACCTGAAAAACATCTCTCGCATCCGCTCATTCCTCAACTACAACACCACAAAAATGCTCGTCCATGCCCTTGTCATCTCCCGCCTAGACTACTACAACATCTTGCTTTGTGGCCTCCCATCCAACACTCTTGCCCCCCTTCAAACCATTCTCAACTCTGCTGCCTGTCTTATCCACGTCTCCCCTCTGCCAATCCCTTCACTGGCTTCCCATTGCCCAGTGAAGTCATTTCAAGCTACTAACCATGACCTACAAGGCTCTTCTAACCTCTCCCCTCCATACATCTCTGCACTAATTTCCAAATATCTCCCCTCACGCAATCTCTTATCAGCTCCTCACACAACCGTCTCCAAGACTTCTCCCGTGCTTCACCCACACTCTGGAACTCACTGCCCCAACACATCAGACTCTCTTCCAACTTCACAAGCAACCTGAAAACCCATTTCTTCAGGATTGCCTATAACCTACAATAGCCCTGCTGCCACTGTACTACCCCACAAACATGTCTGCCCCCCACCTTCTGTCTCTTTCCTCCTCCTTGGAGATTGTAAGCCCTCAAGGTAGGGCCCTCACTCTCTCTCTCGTGCCAATTGTCATTCATCATTGTACTCGTGACCTATGTTATGTATGTAACCCCCCCCCTCGAATGTACAGCACCCTGGAATCAATGGCGCTTTAAAATAAATAATAAACTATGTATTTTTTTTTCTATGACAGTTGTAGGACTTGTTTTATGTGGGAGAAGTTGTATTTTTGGGGGGTGTAGTTTGAGTTGACGCAAGTTTTTTTTTTTTTTTTTTTAATGACACCATTCACATTTCACAAAAAATAACCTGTTCTATTAGGGCATGACCCCACTGCACAGGTTTTCGGCCGGTTTGTGGTTTTTCAGACCGCCTGAAAAACCGGCCAAAAATGAGCACAATGGTGCTCTATGGAAAACACGGGTTTTCCGTCTGCAAAACATTCAGCAAGCACAATCTTCCGACTGGTTTTTGGACGGAATCTTTGCTTGTGAAGGGGGAGGTCTTTTCTTCACTCATCGCGGAGAAAAGCCGCCCCCCCCCGCGCGGCCGTGGGGACGGCCACAAAACAGGACAAATAAACCGACCGGTATTTGTCCTCTGCAGTGGGAACGCACCCTAAATCCTACAGATTATTACGGTCATGTGGATACCCAATGTGAAGGTTGTATGTTTAATGTACATTTTTTTAAAATATTTTCCAGGTTTTTTTAATCCAATTAAGGGATAACAATTGTACACTTTATACTAAGTATTAGCACACTCCTGACAATGTCCAATAGAAAGATAGGAGACACGTTACTTTTATTTTATGCTGCATGTAAATTAAATAAGTTCAGCACCTTTTTTTTATCCATTGATTGTGATATAGTCGCCAATTCAAGACTCTTGACTTTGCAAGCCTGGGTATTTTCTTCCTACTGACCCGAACAAGCAGGCAGAGCAAAAGACCAGAGGAATATCCATGTTAGTACTGCGAAACAGATTTCTGGCATCAGGGAGAATTGTGCCTCCTTTTCAGAACAAGTCCAAAATGTGAGCACATTACTTATTGTGTGCATCTATTACATACGGCTGTATGCTAATACATCACATATCAGTAGGACACAGGCTACTGTCAGGGCAACACATTGTGTCCCAACAGCAGACCTGCTAGGCAGACCACCACCCTGGAGCTACTGTAGGTCCCCAGGGCTGCCTATACAAACATTCCCTGGGCTCCATCAGGCACTGGTAATCCCATTGACACCATGGAGTAGGGAAATCCATCTTGATTATGCCACGGTCACAGACTATGGCAATCGAATGGTTAAACGGCAAGGATCGGAGGCTCTCCTCAGTCCCTGCCATTCAGAGACTGCTCTACGAACCAAGCTGTTGTCTATAGGTCTGCTGGGAGCCGCAAACCCCCCTTGGGGTAGCAAATCTTTTTTATTTTTGCGAAAGAAAACTGCAGCACCCAAAAAAGCTGGGCGTATGGTCCCCCCCCGAAGTGAATAGTAAAAAGGCAATCCCGTTATCGCTGTGCGCTTAAAAAAGCCGACCACAAAAATGTACAGCTTTTGGTACCCTATAGGGTGCTGCATCATCAAGTATACAATAGACCCCTGGAGACCAGGTATACAGGGGTACACACGTTTAAACCCCTAAAAAAAGCATTTTTGCTATCTATCATACATGAAAAAAAACTTTGAGCTCTGGGTTTCAATATTTTGATCAAAGATGTTTTAAGCTGCCCAAGGACTTTAAAAGTGATTAAAAATGGGGAAGTCCTTTTCCTATTTTTTCCTCTCAATGACCCAATCGGGCCTCTCACTGGGTCACCGACCCCCCAATTATTAAAAAGGGGAAAAAAAAAAAAAACACCCAACTGCAAGCTCCCCTTTTTAAATGACAGCCTGTGAGAGTGGGGGGGGAACAAAAACCCCAAAAAGGGAAAGCCCCCCTTTTCCCTTTTCCTATAGGTTTAAAATTTAAAATGAAACCCCAAAGGGTATAACGTTTGGTTTTGCAACAAAAAACCATCTTGAAAAAAGTATGAAAAACCTGGGTGCCACTGGCAGGGCTGCGGCACCATGTTTATACATGTACACACCCCAGACCGCCGCCAGCAGCACACTCCACGGCTGGGCATAAGAAGGGCCCGCTTGCAAGGTTGGGTGTTTTTTATTTTTTCTCTTGAAAAAGGAGGTCCCGGGGACCCAAATGGGGCCTGTTTTGGCTCGATTGGAGGTAAAAGATTTGCATAGGATTTCCCCATTTTGAGATCAGTTGAAAAAGAAATTGGGGGTGGGCCGCTTAAAAAATCTTTTGATCAAAAATTTTGACCCCGGAGTCTCAAAAAATTTTTAGGGGTTTTTAAGAGCTCAAAAAACTTTTCACATTAAAAAAAGGACATTTCCCTTACCCCCCCCCCCCCGCTTGCCTAGAATTTTTTTAGTTTTACTCGGATTTCTTTTTTTTTGGAAAAGTGAAAAAAGGCCCTTTAAAATGCTTTATAGAGCTTTTCATTCTGGGAAACCAGATGTAGCTTCTTGGGTGATAACAGCTGATCACCAGAGCGGCTTCTATTTCAAGAGGGGCTGGCTTTTAGGAAACCCTTTTTGATGAGTCTTTTGGGTTTTCCCCGTCCCCCTTTGGGGCCCAAAAGACGGGAAAATAGTTTCTTTTAAACCAGGTTTTTTTTTTAAACAAACAGAAGGGTGCCCCAAGGGAATTTTTTAACCCAAAATTTTTTAGCTTTTACATTTTTCTATTAAACCCCGCTACATGGGAACAGCTACATACAAAAAGTTATAAAATCGTAATCCGTTTAATAAAAAAAAAAAAACAAAACAAAAAGATACCAATTGAGAGGTGGGCTTGCTCCCTTAAGTATTCTAACCAAATGACCAGCAGAGGTGTCATTTTGCCTGTACCACCCAGGCAACAGCATTGTGTATTGTAGCATTTAAAGGGGTTGGGAAAAAAGGGGAAAGCAAAAAAATTTTACGGGAAAAAAATGGAGCAAAGCAAAATTATAGTGAGGTGGGAGACTGTGCAAAGCACCCACCATCTCAAATCAACTTGGTCCAAAATCAAAACATGATAATAAGCAAAGATAAAAGGAACAGGAAGGAGGCAGGAGTGAAAAATTAACCCCTAGAATAACACACATCCACCCTATTATGTACAGTAAGGGAAGGGGGATGATGGTGAACAGAGGAAACTGAACAGTGGAGGCAGTGGGTGAGGGACTGGGCAAAACTTGTTCTAGAAGTTTCCTCCCGTCTGCTGTTGGAACACATCAATTGTATCTTCATCCTCCATTTCCAACTACAGAGATCAGGAAAAAAAAGAAATACAGAAGGTTAGGAAGCTTTCCCTTTGCAGATGGGCAAGAAATATGTAGAATTGATTTTCTCAAACCCATAAGTCACATGCTATAAACTTTAACACAGCAAGAACAGTGGTGTATAGTCATTACTGCCAATAAATCCTATTAAAAGGAGAGTTCCCACCATGCACTTTGATGGCATAACCCATCTATAGGCCATCAAAGTGGGATAAGTGTGGGTCCCAACCTCTCTCAAACAGTCCCCTGAAAGTCTCGGCTCAGAGAACATGTGCACAACTCCATTTTGTTCTATGGGAGTTTTGATACATACAGAGACTTTCAGGGGCCTGTTCCAGAGATAGGTGCAGGTCCCAAAGGTGGGACCTGGCACCTATCATACATTGGCATATCATATAGATATGCATGGTGGGAACACTGCCTTTAATCAAAATTCACTGCTATCCATGCCAAAACAGATTTGGCTTAGCGGCCATTCCTACAACACAGGTGAGAGCCAAACTAGCCACCCAAAATGGTTAAATACTCTGTACACTGGAGGGTTTTCACAGAATAGTACATTGCCCCTGAGGCTACTTTGAAGACTTTTCACCAAATGTGTTAGTAGATTTATCAATTTTAACTGAAAATCGGTGTAAAAAAAAAAAAAGTTTCTACACATCTGCTGGACTAAGTGGCTTTAACAATCAAGGAGAAGAAAAGGTAACAAAATGCTGCTTCTGGATACCCAGCTGCCCAACAGCCAGGCACTCAACCTGCTACATCGCTGCTGTAGGAAAAGTACAGTGGTCATTTGATTGGTACATGTTACTACCCATGCACTTTATAAAAAAAACACTCACCTGTGCTGGTGTGTCCGTCTCATTAATAGGCTGCCCATCAAACCGGAATCTAATTTGCCTCATTGATAATCCCTTAAGAGCAGAAGAAATATGGTGTTATCAAAGCAACAGTCAAATTATGCTGATTAGTACCTTGTCCTCCAAACTGTATAGAAAACACTAAACCCCTCATCACCAAAGCCATGAAGGACGTAATAACGCACTCTCAGTAAAGCTGCCTAGGGTTATTCCTGTTTACCTGCCAAAACCATCCAAAAATAACCTGTCTGTTGCAAATATAAAATCGGTTGTCCAAACCATTTCAGAAATTAATAGTAAAGTCCTGATGCCCCACAAAGCAAAATTATACTCCCTTGCCTTCACTCCAGAGCTGGGTCTCTGCCTTCTGTTAGCAGTGTTCTTCAGAAGTATCACGTGCCACTGCTTACCTCACCGTTTACAACTGCAGCCATTCAGAAGACGGGAGAGACCCAGCGCTGGAGCAGGGGAAGGAAAGTACAGGTTTGGCTTCTTATTAGGATGTTCATATGGCTTATTTCAGGGTGTAATTGTGCTGCAATGCACCCTGTAATTAGGGTAATCATAGCTCTTGGAGGGGGATAAAGAAAGTGAATGAGGCCGGCCTTCTGCGCTTTAGAAGAACGCGCTGAGTAGCATGTTCTTCTAAACACACAGCATCTTGCGGCTGACACACAGGTATGTGCCACAAGACGCCGTGTGAACATACCTTTATATTTCACGGGGCACCAGGACCTTCCTATTAATTTTTGTTTAATATAAATTGGATTAAGTAGTGCTGACGTTTGTGCAGTGCACATGTGCGAGATGAAGATACGTATACAGCAAAGTAACTTGACAGCAATGTCTCAAAGTTCCTCAATCAAAAGCCATAAGAAAGTACTGCAAAGAACTAAGAACTTTCTGTGCCACGATATCAAGGTGTGTTATCTGTCAAGTTTGTCTCCGCTTTATATTCATATATAGACAAAAAGATTACAGCATAAATAAAGCAAATCAACTATATGGGTACAGTCCGCCGTTCATAGTCCATATCATTCATTACCAACAGATGTGACCCTTGTGGGTAAGTGTCATTATATACCCCTAGATGCTATACAGTGTATATACAAATACCACAACACTATCAGCCTTCACATCAACCCTGAGCTAGTGTGCCAGACCCTGTATTTTAGCCTTAGTGCTACACACCCTCCATAGTAATGCTGTGAACTGAGGGAAGTCAGGATCTTCAGGCTATTATACAAGTGTGATTACAGCCATCCTCATGCAGGTAAGGCCATTCTTTCCGCAGAAACCAGATGAAATAGAGATGCACACAGGGCCTTGTGATATGCAAGGACAAGGCAGTATCCAGACTATTTGCTTATACAGGGAGCCTCCATTTGCATCTTATGGAAATATGGCGTCATGGGCAACTGTAGATGCTTGGAATGTCCTGTCACTATATAAGGCTTTGTTCACCCCACATTTGAGCCTTCCATTCAAGGTGTATATTGCTAGTTTTGGGTCATACCTCTGACGGAAGCCTCTAACGTTGTCACTGTATATGCAGTTTCCAGTACAGCTGACCACACTCTTATGCAGGTGAATCTGCTGGGTAAATGGGGCTCCTATGCCTATAACAGGGTCCAAACACTAGGCCTCATTTACAAAAATATAGCACAAGACCGTCCCCGCTGCCAGTCAGAGCTCAGCACGGGTCATGTCCGGAAAGAGAAAAGCTGAGCACCGATTGGCTGGACAGTCCCAAGTAACCTCTCTACCTCTGGGTGTTCTCCTCAGAGCAAAAAAGTACACAAATCTCATAGGAAAACCCTTAGTTAAAATGGGTATCCAAAGATACACAGAATACTCTAGAAAGCCAAAAACAAGAAAATATAGTCTGTGTCTAAAACCTAACTTTTAATGTCATCCTTAAAATCTCCAAAACCAAAAGAGTGCACAAAAACAGACACCACAAAAACGTACACCAAATTAGCAACAAACATAAAAAGGACAGGGGAGACAGATATCTATGCTGGGTCAATCTATTAAAGCCCTAGAGTCCCTAATTACCCCCTGGCCTAGTACAGGGTAATCGCCCCAATAAGGGCGGTCCTGTTAGGAACCTAACCCTGAAATTTACTCACCCTTACTCAATTGTATCTAGGAAGCCCCAACATGTTTCGATGTCCCCAAGTTACATCACTTCAGGGGGCAGTAAGGGATAATTTGTACAAAGCAGAAAATGTATATTTGAAAAAACAGTAAGGGTTTAACACTGTAATAAAAATACAAGCACTTATATGGTATTGTGCAAGCGATACGGAGGTTAGACATATATTGCCACCTGCAGGTATCAAGACCACTCAAGGTATTTAGCCCGGGAGGGAGAAACTCTGGCCCACAGTGAGATATTTAACACTGTGTGAAACACCCTATTGGTAATCCCCTAGAATATAAACCAACCATATACATGCATGTTTTTCAATCCGGCAAAGGTACATTTAGGTAAATCATCGTATCCCCTCAATCACCAAAGTTTTTTAGCACGCATAATCAAAACCCTGGGCACATCATGGACAGTAATCATACAATGTACTATGTCCAAGTATCTGATCACACATAGTCTTAATACGTATATGCCATAATAGAATGCCACATTGTCCCTATTGTATTGTGTGAATAGAGCATGGTGTCTCCCAGATAAACCACAGGGTAAGCACAAACTGGCAAGGGGTCATAAAGCAAATAGTTAGGGATGGATTATTGGTACATTCCCATCCTGCTATAGAACAAGTTGCAGGAAAAGGAGAAACATGGGAAAGAAAACCATATTAGTACAGATGTCTCCCTAGCGTCCCCCAAACCGCACACGTGGTGGGACAGTACCACAGACCGGGAGTGGAACAGCCCACACTAAGGATCGAATGGACCTAGAAACACGGAGGTCTTACCTTTGCTAATCAGACAGGTTTGGGGGATGCTAGGGAGACATCTGTACTAATATGGTTTTCTTTCCCATGTTTCTCCTTTTCCTGCAATTTGTTCTATAGCAGGATGGGAATGTACCAATAATCCATCCCTAACTATTTGCTTTATGACCCCTTGCCAGTTTGTGCATAAATGCTTACCCTGTGGTTTATCTGGGAGACACCATGCTCTATTCATACAATAGGGGCAATGTGGCATTCTATTATGGCATATACGTATTAAGACTATGTGTGATCAGATACTTGGACATAGTACATTGTATGATTACTGTCCATGATGTGCCCAGGGTTTTGATTACGCGTGCTAAAAAACTTTGGTGATTGAGGGGATACGATGATTTACCTAAATGTACCTTTGCCAGATTGAAAAACATGCATGTATATGGTTGGTTTATATTCTAGGGGATTACCAATAGGGTGTTTCACACAGTGTTAAATATCTCACTGTGTGCCAGAGTTTCTCCCTCCCGTGCTAAATACCTTGAGTGGTCTTGATACCTGCAGGTGGCAATATATGTGTAACCTCCGTATCGCTTGTACAATACCATATAAGCGCTTGTATTTTTATTACAGTGTTAAACCCTTACTGTTTTTTCAAATATACATTTTCTGCTTTGTACAAATTATCCCTTACTGCCCCCTGAAGTGATGTAACTTGGGGACATCGAAACATGTTGGGGCTTCCTAGATACAATTGAGTAAGGGTGAGTAAATTTCAGGGTTAGGTTCCTGACAGGACCGCCCTTATTGGGGCGATTACCCTGTACTAGGCCAGGGAGTAATTAGGGACTCTAGGGCTTTAATAGATTGCCCCAGCATAGATATCTGTCTCCCCTGTCCTTTTTATGTTTGTTGCTAATTTGGTGTACGTTTTTGTGGTGTCTGTTTTTGTGCACTCTTTTGGTTTTGTAGATTTTATGGATGACATTAAAAGTTAGGTTTTAGACGCAGACTATATTTTCTTGTTTTTGTTCTCCTCAGAGGGCGCATACTCACCTGTCGTTCACAGTAAGCCTTCATGAGCTTGTTGAGTGGTGTATGCTTCTTTATCTTGAACTGCACCACAGAGCCATCCTGCCCCGCTACCTTCAGGTTGATGTGGTCATTGTTTTCAGTTTTCACGCCCTCCTGCAAAAGTGAAGACACGTTAGACATCAAGTCTCTGCAGCCCAGAAACAAAAAGCAGCAGCAGCTAAGCCAGACCCACAGGTGCCTTCACATCTGCAGCATTATGGCCAAGACAGACACCAAGGGCACCTCACAGACTGGACAGGTTCCCATCATGTTATCCAACACTGCAGCAGACGAATCCTACATTGTGGGACAGAGCCGGCAACACAGATGTGACCGTCACAGTGACGTGTGAAGCAGCTCCGGGCTGGTGGAAATAAAGACTGGAGTTTGTATGGACACCGTGGGAAGGCCGCTCCGGGGACAGCCATACCCTGGACTGACCTCCACTGGGAGCAACTATTCCTGGAGAATTAGAACCGTCACTGACCCCTAGAAATCAGTGCGGTGGACCCGCATCTCTGGAGGCCGTGGTGTATTCTACCTGTGCACAAACCAGAACTCTGCACGACAGCCCCATAGTGACCAATCACATGGCTGCCATTAGACCCAAAAGATGGCAGTCAGCTGTGGGCAAACCCTCAGGGCTGAAAAGGCAGCAATTCCAGGATCGGCGACAGGTCAGCACCCCCACAGGGGAGACACAGTATTACACCGATTTTATATAAATCAAGCGGCTGCACAGGGTCCGCTTTAAGTTTTCCCTCGCTGGAGCCAATACACCCCTCCCCCCTCACATTACTATACACAGCCAGCACCACCCCGGTTCATTCACAAGTTATTTACCCCCAAGAGGATCCCAGCAAGACACTAATGTTCCCCTTACTACACAGCCCCTACCCTGTCAGCTATTCATGTATATGTAATACCATTCATCTCCTATGTACCCCAGCACTGGCCGCCCGCTTCCATGGTAAACAGCAGCTGTTTTACGGATGTAATGCTGGTGTTTTCCTCTATCTGCCCCATACTATACCTGGTGATCCCCTCCATCCCTGCCCTATAGGTGGGAGGCAGCGCGCGATGGCCTCCTCCATCCCTGCCCTATAGGTGGGAGGCAGCGCGCGATGGCCTCCTCCATCCCTGCCCTATAGGTGGGAGGCAGCGCGCGATGGCCTCCTCCATCCCTGCCCTATAGGTGGGAGGCAGCGCGCGATGGCCTCCTCCATCCCTGCCCTATAGGTGGGAGGCCGCGCGCGATGGTCTCCTCCTCCCTGCCCCATAGGTGGGAGGCCAGCGCGCGATGGTCTCCTCCATCCCTGCCCTATTGGTGGAGGGCAGCGCGCGATGGTCCTCCTCCATTCCCTGCCTATAGGTGGGAGGCAGCGCGCGATGGTCTCCTCCATCCCTGCCCCTTTTGGTGGAGGCGCGCGCGATGGTCTCCTCCATCCCTCCTATAGGTGGGAGGCAGGCGCGATGGTCCTCCTCCATCCCTGCCCTATAGGTGGGAGGCAGCGCGCGATGGTCTCCTCCATCCCTGCCCTATAGGTGGGAGGCAGCGCGCGATGGTCTCCTCCATCCCTGCCCTATAGTGGGAGGCAGCGCGCGATGGTCTCCTCCATCCCTGCCCTATAGGTGGGAGGCAGCGCGCGATGGTCTCCTCCATCCCTGCCCTATAGGTGGGAGGCAGCGCGCGATGGTCTCCTCCATCCCTGCCCTATAGGTGGGAGGCAGCACAAGCAGGTCTCCTCCATCCCTGCCCTATAGGTGGGAGGCAGCACATGCCGGTCTCCTCCATCCCTGCCCTATAGGTGGGAGGCAGCACATGCCGGTCTCCTCCATCCCTGCCCTATAGGTGGGAGGCAGCACATGCCGGTCTCCTCCATAGCTGCCCTATAGGTGGGAGGCAGCACATGCCGGTCTCCTCCATAGCTCCCCCTAAAGGTGGGGGGCCCAGCACATCCCGGGTCCCCTCCATACTGCCTTCCTACCCCTGGTGTTTCCCCCTAAAATACCCGGGCCCGGCTTTGCGCACCCAAACCCCCTCTCTCCTTATCTTACCCCGTCCGCCCATAAAGCCTCATCCATCACCCCCGAGCACGCAGAGAAGGCTCTCCCGCCCCACAACGTCCTATCCTTCCCAGGCCTCTGCCCTGCCCGCACCCTCGGCCCCATTCCGCTCTCTACAGCCCGCACCTCGGCTGCCGCCCGCCTTCCCCGCGGCCCCCCATCCCTCCCCCTTTGGTTTATCTCCGCCTTTTTGCGGGGGATAATCCCGGATCCGGGCTTCGTTTCCTCAACAAAGACCCAAAAACCCGCGCGGGTCGTCTGCCGGGAGAGCGCACGCACAATCTTTAAGATACACTGCGTGCTGACGTGCGCGGCCCCGACTAGCCCCTCCCACCCACGCCCCCCACAGCTCCCGCTCAGGGGGAGCACGTGGGGGAGAGCACTGCCCCTTTGCCCGAGTCCGGGTTACATAACGGGGTTTCATTTTCCCGCTTTTTGAAAGGGAGGAGCGTGGCCGGGACTCCTGCGGCTTCATGTGGAAGGGGTGTGGCCGGGACTCCGGCGGCTTCATGTGGGAGGGGTGTGGCCGGGAAATCCGGGGGCCCTTCATGGGGAAAGGGGGTTTGGGGCCCGGGACTCCGGGGGCTTAAAGGGGAAAAGGGGTGGGGCCGGGAAACCCCGGGCCGGCTTCTTTGGGGGAAGGGGTGGGGCCCGGGACCCCGGCCCGGCTTCATGTGGGAGGGGTGTGGGGACTTTGCTAAAAGTTGTACTGGGTTAACAATTGAAAGAAAGGGGGGCCCTTTCCAAAAAAATAGAAAACTTTATTGCAAAATGACAAAAAAATGCAGCACCCTTTAGGGCCTTGAAGGGGTTGTCCAAAGAATTCTAGCTAGCGCCCATTTCCTACAGAACAGTATGGAGCGTTGTGAGCAGCTCTCCCTTCTGCTCTGTAACTTTTGGGAGCCTGTTCCTCATACATGCCAACTCTCCCGTTTTTGGCGGGGGGGTCCCGCTATTTGGGGTCCCCTCCCGCCCTCCCGGGGAGTTGGCATTCCTCCCGCCGCCCTTGCAGGCGGCGGGGCTCCTTTAAATTACCCGGCGCAAGAGTAGCGCTGGTGCGCTACTCTTGCGCCGCCGGACCGCTCCTACAGGCGGGTAAAGCGGCCCCCGCGGTCTCACTGTGCGGGGAGGAGGCAGGAGGGATGCGCTCCTCCTCTCCCTGTATGTACGGCGCCGGTGTGTGCGCCGCACATACAGGTCAACGGCGCGGGGGGAAGTGAACGCGCGGCTGTTTCCACTTCCCCCTGCGCCGCTGAAGAGATCGGGCAGGAGCTGGCCACGCTGCAAAGGGGCCTGGTAAGGTTAAATGGATTTATATTTGATTTTTATTAGCTTTAGGGGGCTCTACCTGGCTAAAAAGAGAGGGCAACTACCTGGCAACAGAGGGGGCACTACCTGGCAACAGAGTGGTCATCTACCTGGCAACAAAGGGGGGACCTACCTGGCTAACAATGGGGTACTACCTGGCTAACAGGGGGCACTACCTGGCAACAAGGGGGCATCTACCTGGCAACAGATGGGGGCACCTACCTGGCTGACAATGGGGGCAGCGACCTGGCTAACACTGGGGGGCACCTACCTGGCTAACAAAGGGGGGATCTACCTGGCTACAAATTGTCTACTGGCACAGAGGGGCATCTACTTGGCTACAAGGGGCATCTACCGGCCTGTAAGGGGCACTACCCGGTTTTTGGGGGGCTACTACCTGGCTATAAGGCATCTACCTGGCTTTCTTCCAAAGCCGTTATGCAGTTAGGTGGAGTGGGTGTAGCTTTTTTGAAGGGGCGTGGCATACCAACAAGAGGGGCGTGTCCATGCAAATTTTTGCCGCGGCGCGCATAGCGCGCCGCCCACTAATATCTCCTGCTTTTTCATTTTCAAAAGTTGGCAACTATGCTGTTCCTGAGATAGGAGCAGGTACCCTGGCCCACCAAGGGAGCAATACTGCTGTAAGGGGATATTCAGACAGGCAAAAATTTCGGTGCACTTTTCGCCACGTATTTGCGCTCTAAGGCCGTTTTCACACGGCTTATTCCCGACGTATTTGTGCGCTGTATTGAGCGCACAAATCCGCCGTGAATAACAGGCGGGACGGGGGCGGGGCCGGAGCGCAGCGGGGGCGCCGCTCCCGGCCCATAGACAGCCCTTGTTTACGGTGCGTCCGCGCCGTAAATAATGTGCATGTCACTTTCTCCCCCCGCAGCGGATTTGCCGAGCGGGGAGGAGCGACGGATTCCACTGCTCTCATAGAGAACAGTGGATTACCGTAATGACTCCGACGGATTGGCGCCGTATTGAAGCGCAAATCCGGCGCGGAATACGGCGCCAATCTGTCAGCAAATAAGCCGTGTGAACGGGGCCTAATGCGAGTGAGATACGCGCCGAAATTACAGTAATCCATAGCTCTCAGAGAACTATGGATTACACCTCCTCGCCCTGGGCGTACATTACGATCGTATTGTAGGCGCAGGGAGATAAGTGACATTTCAATTACTTGCGGTGAATACGCGCCGCGAGTAATGACTATCAATGGGGCCGGCGGGCTGAAGCCACCACCCCCCGGGAGTACGCACTTATTAGCGTGACTCCCAAATCACCCGGCGTACTATACCCACCGCAATTACGCCACGTGAACATAGCCTTAGGAACCCCAATCAAATTTACCAAAAAAGGCCCACTGATGTTTACACTGCGTTTCTTAGATGCGGGTTTAGATCCGTGTTTCAGACCCTAAACGGACCCAAACACGCATCAAGCAATGTACAGTGTGATTTCCATTGCTTTCAATGTAAAACATGCATCAGCGTTCAGACGAGTGATCACCGATGCGTGTTTACTTGCGTCTTTCTGATGCGTCTTTCAGATCCATTCAATGAATGGTCATGTCAATTCTTGATCCGTTTTACACAGCAGACGCCCTGTGTAAAACTATAAGGTGCGATCCTGCTGCAGCCAAAACACATCCAAACGCCGCATAGACACTCATTATTCTCGGCGCATATACACCATGAAAAGTTGACATGTAATAATTGATGTAATCCATAGTTCTCTATGTGGAAACGACTCAAACTCTCATTACTGCTCTTATTTTTCGTCTTGACTACTGCAACTCCTTGCTTATCGGTCTCCCTCTCTGCAAACTCTCCCCTCTCCAATCTGTCCAGAATGCAGCAGCCAGGCTTGTCTTTCTCTCCAGCCGCTATACTGATGCCTCTACCCTGTGTCAGTCACTGCACTGGTTGCCCATCCAGTACAGGATACAGTATAAACTCAGCACTCTCACCCATAAAGCTCTCCACAGCGCTGCTCCTCCCTACATCTCCTCCCAAGTCTCTGTCTACCGCCCTACCCGTGCTCTCCACTCTGCTGATGATATCAGATTACATTCCTCAATCATCCGAACCTCCCATGCCCGCCTACAAGATTTCACCCGTGCGGCACCAATTTTCTGGAATATGCTACCATGGGCGATCAAGCACATTCACAACCCTCACAGTTTTAAGAGGGCCCTGAAAAGACATCTTCTCGGTCTGGCCCACCAAGATCCCTAACTGCTATCACACACACATCTGTCACTCCCTGCACTTGGGCACTCACAGGCACTTATCTGTATATAGATGTGCTGTCTGGGTGGCAGGTTCATCCATTTTTCATGTAAACCACCCCCTATTATGAAACATGGCCGGCCCATTGTAAACTTGGCACTTCTTACCGTATGTTTCACCCATACACCCTAATAGATTGTAAGCTCTCACGAG
This sequence comes from Phyllomedusa bahiana, assembly GCA_025379985.1. Classification (NCBI taxonomy): domain Eukaryota; kingdom Metazoa; phylum Chordata; class Amphibia; order Anura; family Hylidae; genus Phyllomedusa; species Phyllomedusa bahiana. The sequence goes on from JAODAL010003539.1 coordinate 136,880, forward strand.
CAGGGCCCACAACCCTTGGTCTCATTTGTAAGTTCTTTTAATGTGTAATGTCTGTATGTTTACCCTTGAATTTGTAAAGTGCTGCGGAATATGTTGGCACTATAGAAATAAAGATTATTATTATTATTATTATTATTGGGACGTATCTCGCCCCGTATTTAGCGCAGTACGGCGCACAATACGGGACTAAATATGTCCCAGTTTAAGCCGTGTGCACATTGCCTTTAAGTCTTGTGGTGCCCATTAATAACTATAACTTCACAGTTGTTGCAAGGAAAGTTCTATTCTGTTTGTAGTAATCATAATGCTAGTCTAATAGCAGTAGACATCCTGAGAGCACTGTCCAAAGTAGTGCCAACCTAACAGCAAGTGCACATAGAGCCAGCCATATCATGCCCTGCACAGAGCTTGCATCATTCACATTGCTCCCTGTCCCCATCAATTTCACATGAACCTATGCATGTCTTTGGAGTAAACTCACAGAAACCTGTCTATATTCAGTGCACAGGGAAAAAGAAACAATCCCAGTAGGAGGCAATATAGAGGTGCTTTCACACGGAGTGCTCTTGGTGTATTTGACTTTTTTTTGCAGAAATGCACAACATTAACTGCTGTGAATTTCTGCAGAAAAAACACCAAAAAAACACTCCAGATGAACGCATCCTAAGCCCCAGTGCTACATAAGAGACGTTGCACAGGTGCAGATACTGATGAACAATCGCTCACACACCCACTATCTACTATTGCTTAGTACATAAAGGTGCTTTCACACAGTGTTTTTTTGATGCGTTTGTGCAGGAATGCACAGCAATTAATGCTGTGCATTGCTGTACAAAAAAACGTTAAAAACCGTGATTTTGTGCATCAATGTACAGCATTAATTGCTGTTCCTTCCTGCACAAAAAACGCATCAAAAACGCACTGTGTGAAAGCGCCCTAACTGCGCATTGGATAAATAACCAGTTCACACCAACAAGCAGAAAAGCCACAGTAAGCCTTATATATGTGTGATTGTAATACTATTAATCACAAAACATACTTTGGCTCTGCACATATAAAATATATTCTGAAAAACACAAGCATAGGTGCACACTGAAAAGGCAATATATACATCTAATACAAATATCAGTGGCACACTAAAGACTAAGTAAAACCTCAAGGTATATAGAAATATTGGAAATGCATTACTGCTAAGGAAAATATGAAAAAACCTGGGACTCTTAGTTTACAGTATTTGATCAAAGATTGTATTAAGCTCACCTCCCAAAACGTCAAGGGGATCCCAGAGCAGGTGAGTCCCTACACTAAATATATTACCATCACTAGGCGTCAACCAGACTGCAACTTCAGGGTAATGGTAGGAACTAGCAATTGAATTATCCTGCACTGGTTTAAAAGAGGCAGCTGAGTGCAGCAAGCCAATGAGATCGCCAATCTCAAATGAACTACAAACATACTTTCGCTCTGCACATATAAAATATATTCTGAAAAACACAAGATCTCATTGGCGATCTCATTGGCTTGCTGCACTCAGCTGCCTCTTTTAAACCAGTGCAGGATAATTCAATTGCTAGTTCCTACCATACCCTGAAGTTGCAGTCTGGATTGACGCCTAGTGAGGTAACATATTTAGTGTAGGGACTCACCTGCTCTGGGATCCCCTTGACGTTTTGGGAGGTGAGCTTAATACATCTTTGATCAAATACTGTAAACTAAGAGTCCCAGGTTTTTCAATATTTTCCTTAGCAGTAATGCATTTCCAATATTTCTATATACCTTGAGGTTTTACTTAGTCTTTAGTGTGCCAATACTATTAATCACCCACTAATGGATAGTAGTGCTTGTTTATCAGTTTTTTCTTCTCTTCAGCAATCTCCCCTTTATGCTGCGGCGGCTCTTCTGCATACTGGTGTGAACTGGTTCTCATCTGATGTGTAGTTGTTTACTAAGCTATTGCTCCCCTTATGGATATTATGGATAGGTAAGGCTGAAGCTAAAATACCGCAACTAAAATGGTTGACCGGGCGCTCGTTTCTAGGAACAAATCCTCGTGGCGGATGGCGTTGAGTAAAATGATAATTTATTCCATAAAAAACGCACAGGGTGTTAGCCTTAGCACAGAACAGTAACACACGTAACGCGTTTCGTGTCCTCAACCGGCACTTCCTCAGATGATACAGTGTCACTATCAGAGTTACACTGTAATTATCTGAGGAAGTGCCGGTTGCGGACACGAAACGCGTTACGTGACCACGCGGCTGCTGTTTCCGAGGCTCGGATAGAGCCACCCATATTCATACGAGTGTTGTGCCTCTACAATAATTTGCACAACGCTTCCAGGTGAGCACCCTGGCATTTGTTTACAATTGTTTTTATTAGACGTACTTTCACAAAGAGCGCCATCTCTCCTTTTTTAATTTCTTTCTTAAAGGGGTTGTCTCGCTACAAAGAATAGCTTTCAAATTGTAGGGAACACAAAATAAAGACATTTTCCAAATATATTGCTTTGTTCCTCTGTTTTCCCTAAGGAGATACAAGTAAATTTATGACCTCCCTGGCTATTTCAGTTCCCTCAGTAATGGACCTGTAAACAATTCTCCCCCTGCTGTTTGTTCAATGAGATAACAGTGAGTGACTTCATCACACAGGTCACAGCAGTGTCCTGTGCTGCTCAGCAGTAAAAAGCTTGATTTATGTAAAATAAACAGAACTGTAATTAGGGCTTTTGTTTTGGGGATCAGATAAGAAGTCCTGCTAGTAGTTTGAGAAGCTAATCTGATCTAATTAGCATCTGAAAGCACAGCACAACAGGGAGCTGTACAAGCATGGAGCTGTATGCAAATGAGTCAGTCTGAACCAGGAAGCGACAGAGTATTTCATTCATGCATTCTCTGAAACTCTGAAGGGAGACAACTCCTTTAAGGCTGAGCCTATGTACACACGGCTTATTCTGGGACATATTTCAGCCCGTAATTTGCGCCGTACTGCGCAAACTATGGGCTGAAATACGTCTCAGTCATTACGGTAATCCACAGTTCTCATAGAGAACTATGGATGACGGCTCCTTTCCCTGCTCACACACTACAGCGAGGGGGGAGAGAAGTGACGTCAATTATTCACGGCGTATCCGCGCCATGTATAATGCATGTCTATGGGCCGGCGAGCTGCATCCCGCAATTAAGCCGTGTGAACATAGCCTGAGTGCACACTGTGTTTGACCAAATGTCAAAACGTGTAGGTTATAACGTTATGTTAAACGTATGCCAAACATGCACTGTTTGGAGCAGACGTTTGACATCCATTTTCCTATTGGCTGACATCTGTTTTCCCCTGCAATTTGATTGGGTAGCTTTGCTTATATTGTTTATGACAGATACAAAACGCATACATTTACAACATGGGCACAAACACTAGGATCCGTTTTCCATTGACATACATTGTAAAAAACGTTTACTGTAACATATTTTTTTTTTTTTATTTGAAAAAGCGCAGCGCCCTGAGTCCTCCCCCCGTTAAAATGAAATGCACATTTGACGGAAAGTGTAAAAACAGACAATATATCAATGCACATTGCACATCTGTCCACCTATATGCACACGTCAATCCTTACAGTAGACACTCGAAAGAACAGAGGTGCTTTTGGTGTAGTAGATCAAGCAAATATTTGTAGAGAGACCGTATATCAGCTGTCTCACCTTATAGTGTTGTACAGATCTCGTACAACATAGTTAAAAGCTTATTAACAGCCTCCAGTAGTCGTATAGTCCTGTGCAGCTGCCTCCCGGTCAGAATTCCCTTGTAAAACTATATAGAAAACTGGGACCTAGATTAGCTGAGAGCATAGCTAATATACGGCTTCTCTACAAATATTTGCTTGATCTACTACAAGAAGAGCGCCACCCCCTTGTTTTTCAATCTTGTGGGATCTAGATCCCAATATATGCACACGTCAAACACATACGTTTTTCCTTGCGTCAGAACGGATCAGTCATCTCTTATCATCCCTGGCCGGTAAACACCGGGAAGAAATGTAACTTCTTTCACCTAGCGATCAATACACGTCAGGGAAGACGGATGTAATTCATAGCTCTCTGTGAGGGCAGATGTCCATATTGTGGATCATTCTGCAATATATTCCATGATTTAAGAATAGAATTTTGAATAAGACCCACATGGTCATTGTATGTGGAGAAGAAGTCCCTGTCTTTACCTCTTTTAGACCGTAATTAATCTCTGGGAATTCTTCCTATTTCATCTCCTACTTTCTCAATTACTGTCCTAGGGTGACCTCTATCAGCCAATATTTCAATAAGCAGATTTTTATTTCTCTCATATTCCTTGTTTGTTGAACATGTGTGTCTGACAAATTGGCCCCTTGGAATGCCTTTCAGGACGTTAGGGGCATGTAGACTGTCATACCGCAGCAAGTTATTGCGGCCAGTGTCTTTGGTATATAGGGTAGCTTCCAGTTTTACCATTACATTTTTTAATGGATATTATTGATAAAGTCATTAGGCTCAATCAATTCTTCAGTTGTACCCCTGCCCAATGCAAACTCGTCATCCACATATCGTAGCCAGTTTAATATCGTGGCCAAACCGACTGTGGATGACGTGATCTGTTTCAATTGCGTCCATAAAAATATTTGCATAACTTGAAGCGACAGCGGACCCCATCGAGGTCCCCTGTTGCTCAAATAAAAATCTGAACCAAACCAGAAGTAGTTTTTGAAATGAGCTCCAGTAATGTCATCAAAAACGTTATCAAGTTGTTGGTGAGATTATGATCTCCATTAACTTAATTTCTGACAGCTTCCATACCTTCAGTACGTGGAATATTGGTATATAAACTTTTAATGTCAAACGTAGATAGATATGTGACATCTTCAACTTTCATTTCGTCAGAAATTCTCCAGTGTCTTTTAGGCTTGGTCTACACTACATCAGACAACAAATGGGCGAAAGTGAACCTTTTTTTTTCTGATGCACAACCACGGTTTTTGTCAGGTTTTGCGCAAAAACGTGGTCGGTTCTTGTTTTTTTGCCAACAGCCCATACAATTGTTGTATAATACGCCAGCGCCAAAAGACAAGCAGAGAAAAAACAACCTGTTTAGAGTACAGGTTGTTTTTTCTATTAATGTCTATAGGCTGCCTGAACCATCGTACTTTCGGTGGTTTTAGTACTCTAAAACCGCTGAAAATATGATCATTTTTCATAGCAGTGGAGACATAGCCTTAGACATTGGGGAAGTCTGAATACTACTATGTACAGATAACCATCTACAAAGGTCGCCACTGGATGAAAAACAGAACCTAACCTCCCCCCCCACCAACACGATGGGTCCTGGGGGAGTAGTCAGGGATTTGTATATGTTTGGGACGAATTACAGGGACTAGGCTGGTCAGTTACCAAGGATTTACATGTGCCAATAGTTATAATCTCTTGATTAGTAGCTTCTGTTAATATCATATCTGGCTTTTTTTTTAAAGGAGTTGTCTCACTACACCATCGATTCATCTTACCTCAGTCCTGTTTTCTTGGTTTCACTTTGAATTCAGGGGCGTGTTTACTGGCTTCTACTAGGCTACAGTAGAAACCAGGTCTGTAGCTATAGCAACAAGGGCTGGCAGCTTATCAGGAAAGAACAAACAGGTCTGTACCTATAGCGACCTGAGGAGCTGATGCAGCCTGTACAAGAGGGGATATCTAGGAATAGGTAGGATACTGTTAATGGACACGTATTGCAAAGTGACTTGTTCTTACAAGATCTTTAACATAAAAAGCAATCCTTCTAGTGACAACCCCTTTAATGTCTAATGTTGGATCCCCATTACCCTTTTTGTATGCTTTACTATCACTAAGTTGTTGATTAGCCTCAGCAATATATTCTTCCTTGTCCATTTTTACGGTCGCTCCCCTTATCCGTTTTTTTTTTTACTATCAATTTGTGATTATCCTGTAGTTCCTTTCATCTTTAGTGATATTGTTATAGCTCTTTTTGGTGACCATACGACATTTTTTAGTTACTTAATTTTTAACTAAATGCTGGAAGGACTCAAGCATAGGACTGGATATTTCAGTATCAAACATGCTTTTTCTCAGCACTATCCCCAAAGTGCATTTTAGATCTAATTTTCCAACAGAATTTATAATAGTCTCAAAATCTAAAATCTGATGTCACGGTACAAAAGTTTAAGCCCTTGTTAATGGCTGTTCATTGACTATCAGTTAATGGTTGAGATGATATGTTTACAAATTATTTTGGAATTCTTGCTGTATGGATGTTTCTTGTCCTTCTTTCTTATTACTCCCCCTCGAGCCTTCACTTTGTCCCCATCAACTTGTTGTATAATGATCAGTCTTTCATACACAGATAATGCAAATGTGTCTGCTCACTTGTGAGTGCTCGTTGCTATTTTTATCAAACAACATGTTTGTACCTAGGGTTGGATTGTATTATGGACGCCATGAAAGTTATGCTGCAATGTAAAAAGGATTAATGCTGGACTATGTGATATGGACGGCTACTGTACATGATTGATACTACATAAATGCATGTGTATATTCATCATTCAATATAGTACAAGTGATAAAGTTTTAGTGAAGACGGCTGGTCATTGCGGTCTGAGGCAGTTTTTTTTTCTGTGTTTGATATTGGAATCTTTATGCAGGTGGGGACCTGCTGACAACTGCTGATATAAGATATTGTTTGAGGTGCAGTACTGAGATTAAAATATTGCTATCCCCGTTATTATAAGCACCCTAGGTACAAACATGTCGTTTGATAAAATAGCAGCGCGCACTGACAAGCGAGCAGACACATTTGCATTATCTGAGAATGAGAGACTGACCATTATACAACAAGCTGAAGGTGCAGGCTTGGGTTGAGAATCCACAGGTGAAGACAGTTCGACTGATTTAAGCAAAAAGCTGGAGACTCTGGAAAAAGAAGGCATTAAATATGGTACTTCATGCATCAACCATTACAGAATATGTAAAGGTTAAAAGGATACCGCAGGGCCTGAGAAGCCAACTTGTGCCGTTACTACTTAAGGCTATGTTCACATGGCTTATTACGCCCCGCAATTACGCCGTGTGGATGGGGGTGGGGCGGGAGCCGGCCCATAGACTTTCATTACCAGCGGCACGTATACGGCACTAGTAATTCACAGGTCACTTATCACCCCCCGCAGTGTATTCGCCGAGCAGGGAGAGGAGACGTAATCCACAGTTCTCTACGAGAACTGTGGATTACCTTAATGACTGGGACGTATTCCAGCGTAATTCGCGCAGTACAGCGGAACTGATAAATCAGAGACAGATGATGCTTAGATCTGCTAATAAGAAGACTAAGGGGCCGTTCACACGGCTTATTTCTGGCACGGATTCCAGCCGTATTGCGTGCCGTACTGCGCTGCAATATGGCTGGAATCCATGTCCAGCCACTACGGTAATCCACAGTTCTCATAGAGAACTATGGATTCCGTCTCTCCTCCCCGCTCGGGCAGGGAGAAATTGACATGCACATTATCACGGTGGGATACGCGCCATGGATAATGCATGTCTATGGGGCCGGCGAGCAGCGCCTCCGCCCCTTACTCAAGCCGTAATTGCGGGAGGAATCCGTCCTGCAATTACGGCTTGAATAAGCCGCGTGAACCCCGCCTAAGGGCGACATGTATGAATGGGCTGCTCCAGAATTCTGGCCTCAAAAAGCTGTAGTAGACCAGTTCTATAGATGTATGAACAGGGGTACTCCAAACTTTGTACCTCGGTACCGCACCAAAGACACTTTTTGACGTGCCAAAGTTTTGGGGCATTCTGGGGGCGTTGCACCACATTAGTAGAAGTAGACACATTTATGATTCTTTGAAACCAAAACTTTGGCACAGAACAGTTAGAACAGCCAGACCAAGTTAAAGGTGATCTGCCTGAGTTGTTGTATTGGCACTACAATGCGCCTGTAAGTATGACCTTCAGAAGAACAGGTTCATACATTCTGGCGCATTCTATACTACCGTAAAGCGATTTAGAACTGGTCTATCAGTGCCAGAATTCATACAGGTTCTCCTAAGGCCATGTTCACACGGCTTATGCAAGACGGAATTGCGAGCCGGATTGCGCTCGCAATTCCGGCTTGAATAAGGGGCGGGGTCGGGACGGGGGACCATTATCCACGGCGCGTATTGTGCCTGGATAATGTACAGGTCACTTTCTCCCCGCCGGCGGATTCGCCGAGCGGTTAAGACGACGAATCCACTGTTCTCTAAAGAGAACGGGGGATTACCGTAAAATTACTGCATGGATTGGCGCCGTTTCTGCAGCGCAAATTCCCGGGGCGAGTACGGAGCCAATCCGCGCCGAAATAAGCCGTGTGAACGGCCCCTAAGGGTGCTTTCACACTGCACAGTTTGGTGCAGTTTTATCTGCGCTCAAATTAAACTGCCTTTATTATCAGCAAGCTTCTTTCAGTTGTCTCAATTGTTCAGAAAGGTGATCACTGTGTTTGAAGTCTTGTGGATTACACACACACTAGTTGATTACTCACTTTCCAAACAGTTTAGTGAAGTGCAAGAAGCTTGCTGGTAATAAAGGCAGTTTAATTGGAGCGCAGTTAAAACTGCACCAAAACTGTGCTGTGTGAAAGCAGCCTAAACCTTTTTTAAGGGAGAACACCAGTTCAGACACTACACGTGGGGACCAAGTGGAGGATTGAGGGGGGAGTAATGAGAAAGAAGGACAAAAAGCATCCATACAGGAAGAATTAAAAAATAATTTAGTTGTAAACATGTCATCTCAACCATTAACTGATAATCAACAACCAGCCATTAATAAGGGTTCAAACTTTGTATCGCAACAACAGTTGCAGATTTTTTTTGATTTTGAAACGATCTTTTATAAGATTATTTTTTCTGTTGGAAAATTAGATTAAAAATGCACTTTGGGGATAGATCACCATACAATAGAATGTAACACTAGACAACAAAGATTATCTACTCAAAGGAAAAGCCCATTTCTATGCAGCCAAAACTGTACAAGCATTATATGTGGTGAAAAGATATCAACATCAGGGTTTTTTCACATGTAATACAAGTATGTGGTTTACATGTTGAAATGCCCCTGTGGTAAAATTTATGTAGGACAGACTACGAGGATGAGGAGAATCATGGTCAATGAACATCGGTCACAAAGTAGACTATTTGGGCGACATGTCTGAATCCTGGAGCAGACAGGCCAGTTCTAAATAGCTGAAGGCAGTGTAGAATGCACCAGAATATAAGACCCTGTTCTTCTGCAGGTCATACATACAGGGCAGTGTAGAGCCAATACCACAATTCTGGCTCAGGCACCACCTTTAACCTGGTCTGGCTGTTCTTCTGCAGGTCATACATACAGGGCAGTGTAGAGCCAATACCACAAGTCTGGCTCAGGCACCACCTTTACCTGGTCTGGTTGTTCTTCTTGCAGTCATACATACAGGGCAGTGTTGAGCCAATACCACAAGTCTGGCTCAGGCACCACCTTTACCCTGGTCTGTTCTTCTGCAGGTCAAACATACAGGGCAGTGTAGAGCCAATACCACCAAGTCTGGCTCAGGCACCACCTTTCCATGGTCTGTTCTTCTGCTGGTATACATACAGGGCAGTGTGTAGAGCCATTACCAACAGTCTGGCTCAGGCACCACCTTTACCTGGTCTGTATTCTGCATGTCATATACAAGGGCAAGTGTAGAGCAATACCACAAGTCTGGCTCAGGCACACCTTTACCCTGAGTCTGGCTGTTTCTTTGCAGGTCATACATAAGGGCCAGTGTGTGCATATACCACAAGTCTGGTAGGCACCACCTTTACCCTGGTCTGGTGCATACAGTAACATTATGTATAGGAGTTGTCTACAGCCTGTGGCTCTCCAGCTGGTGTGTCTCTATAGTTCCCAGCTGGAGAGTCACAGGTGTCAGACAAGTAATAGAAGCTGCTAATACATTTCACCTTAAATGTAAGGATCGGACCATAGGCCAAATCATGATACCTAGACCCTTCGATCAGAGCATCTTCAAAATGGCTAGCCTCATGTATGCAGTAGTTACTACCTGCCAAATGTGATCAAATTAAGAACAACTGCTGAACCAACAAGGCCACTTTCACCCAAGATGTATGAGGAGCAAATGCTAACCCATGCAGTCCTCACCCATATAAAAGCTACTGTACCACAAACTGCTGTCAGCGATAATGCAGAGTTTGACAGAAAGGTGTTAGGACACAAGGTGAACGACCTATTGTTCTCTGCGGGTTGGGTGGCTGGAAACTAGGCAGAAAGCCCATACTAACCCCATCCTAAAAATTGTCATTTTACTTTCAGGATTAAACCACTGAGCTATGATAGAAGATGGTCTGATGAATCAAGTTGCTATCACGTGTAAGTACGGGTATGTGGGAAACATATGAAACCAGGCTACACTATGGCAAGAGGCAGGGGCATAACTGGAGAAGGCTGGGCCTCATAGCAAGCTTTTGGATGAGGCCACCGCCCGCCAGACCATCCACCGACCACAAACATTTACAAATAAGCAGTTACCTCATCGTGCCGCTGTTTCTCCTCGGCCACACAGCGTCATTTGGCTGTGAGGCCGAGGAGCTGCCGGAGGAGCGTCCCGGCGCTGGTGGCATGATGGCGTCATAACGCCGCCAGTGATGGGCAGAAGAGGAACGCGCTGGGAAAGATGTAAGGTATTAGTGGTATTATTTTCATTGGTGGACACCATATACTGCCTGTAGAGACATATACATCCTGTGGGGATCTATATACTGCCTGAGGGGACCTATATCTATATAGCTGCTTGCCTGTATTATATATATATATATATATATATATATATATATATATATATATACACACACACATACATACACACATATATATATATATATATACATACATACATACACACACACACATACATACATACATACCAGACACACACTTGCCTGACTGAGGGGACATATATCTATATACCTACCTAATTGAGGGGACCTATACACCTGTCTGAGGGGACCTATATACCTATAAATAAGGAGTTGCGGATTCTAAGATATTTGTGTCCAAATCTGCATAGACGAGTGTTGGTCCGGAGAAGTCAGCATGAAGGTGTGAACCGGATGGAGAAGAAAAGGAAACGTCAACGACTCATCGGAGAAATGTCACCTGTGAGTAACTAAATGTACCTGAACTGTAATCTCTTATATGTGTTCAAAGTGTAATGGTTTATATTCAGTAATGGTGTGGCGGTATCAGGGGCGTAACTAGAGAAGCCTGGGCCCCATAGCAAACTTTTGGATGGGACCCCAAACCCCCCCACCCCTCTCGCCCACAAACATTTTCCAGGACATGTAGTTTAGATAAATGTGCATAATACAAGGGGTAAATACCTCACATACTCTCACTATATACTGCTACCAAACCAAACCCCTATACCAAAACCAATATTTACAATATACGCTATACTTATGGACCAATTATATAGCCAGACAAGTCCACCAAAGTGACTGAATAATACTCCTATAACTATTATGTTTCAGTACACAAAGACCATGAGTACGCCAATATAGTGCTATATACTAGTTGTTAAAAGGGGAAGCTCTGCAGACTGTATATAACCACCATACAGTGACCATATTTTGGTGTAGACACCAGTGTACACAGACTCTGCAGACATGCAAGTGATTACAGTGCAGTTACATATTGTGACTCACAGGTGACGTTTCTCTGACAAGTCATTGACTTTCCTTTTGTTCTGCATGCGGTCCAGAACGGCATGATGAATGCTCCCGACCACTTGTCCCTGGAGATTTAGACATAAATATCTTAGAATCCTCACTTTTCCAGCACCTCATTCCCTGCCCCCCCTGGCTATACGGGGCCCCAGATAGGCCAGGTTTAGGTAGGCAATAGATACTAGTCCCAAATAGGGCAGGCAGGGTTTAGGTAGCTATAGCGGCCCCTTATAGGCAGTTCAAGCAGTGTTTAGGTAGGAGTATTATAGCGCCCCATATAGATATGCAGGAGGGTATAGGGGCCATATAGGTAGGAAGGCAGAGTTTAGGTAGCTATAGGGGCCATATATGTAGGCATGCATGGCTTAGGGTAGGCTATAGGGGCCCCAAACAGGTAGGCAGGGCATAGGGTAGGCTATAGAGGCCCCATACAGGCAGACAGGGCTAAGGGTAGGATATAGGGGCCCCATACAGGCAGACAGGGCATAAGGTAGGATATAGGGGCCCCATACAGGCAGGCAGGGCATAGGGTAGGCTATATGGGCCATATATATAGGCAGGGGATAGGGTAGGCTATATGGGCCATATACATATAACGATGGCTGGTTTGGGGGAGTGCTTATGTAAATAAATTGTTTGTGCAGTTAATTTTGCAGGAATGAAGCGTGGCCGTGAGAAGTCGATATGATGGACCAGATGAAGAAGAAAATCGCAATCAAACAACTCACAGCTAACAGCAGATGTCACGGAGTCCCTGGATGTACGTGCACTGTAGTCACTTATATGTCTGTAGAGCGTCCGCACTTGATCACTGTTTGACGGTAATATACAGTGGTGGCCAAAAGTATTGGCACCCCTGCAATTCTGTCAGATAATACTCATTTTCTTCCTGAAAATGATTGCAATCACACATTCTTTGGTATTAATATATTCATTTATTTTGCTTGCAATGAAAAAACACAAAAGAGAATGAAACAAAAATCAAATCATTAATCATTTCACACAAAACTCCAAAAATGGGCCGGACAAAAGTATTGGCACCCTCAGCCTAATAGTTGGTAGCACAACCTTTAGCCAAAATAACTGTGAACAACCGCTTCCGGTAACCATCAATGAGTTTCTTACAAGGCTCTGCTGGAATTTTAGACCATTCTTCTTTGGCAAACTCCTCCAGGTCCCTGAGATTTGAAGGGGGCCTTCTCCAAACGGCCATTATGAGATCTCTCCACAGGTGTTCTATGGGATTTAGGTCTGGACTCATTGCTGCCACTTTAGAAGTCTCCAGGGCTTTCTCTCAAACCATGTTCTAGTGCTTTTTGAAGTGTGTTTTGGGTCATTGTCCTGCTGGAAGACCCATGACCTCTGAGGGAGACCCAGCTTTCTCACACTGGGTCCTACATTATGCTGCAACATTTGTTGGTAGTCTTCAGACTTCATAATGCCGTGCACACGGTCAAGCAGTCCAGTGCCAGAGGCAGCAAAGCAACCCCAAAACATCAGGGAGCCTCCGCCATGTTTGACTGTAGGGACCGTGTTCTTTTCTTTGAATGCCTCTTTTTTTTCCTGTAAACTCTATGTTGATGCCTTTTTTCCAAAAAGCTCTACTTTTGTCTCATCTGACCAGAGAACATTCTTCCAAACATTTTAGGCTTTCTCAGGAAAGTTTTGGCAAACTCCAGCCTGGCTTTTTTATGTCTCGGGGTAAGAAGTGGGGTCTTCCTGGGTATCCTACCATACAGTCCCTTTTCATTCAGACGCCGACGGATAGTACGGGCTGACACTGTTGTACCCTCGGACTGCAGGGCAGCTTGAACTTGTTTGGATTAGTAGAAGTTCTTTATCCACCATCCGCACAATCTTGTGTTGAAATCTCTCGTCAATTTTTCTTTTCCGTCCACATCTAGACGGGTTAGCCACAGTGCCATGGGGAGGTTAGCCACAGTGCCATGGGGAGGTTAGCCACAGTGCCATGGGGAGGTTAGCCACAGGGCCATGGGCTTTACACTCCTGATGACACCGCGCACGGTAGACACAGGAACATTCAGGTCTTTGGAGATGGACTTGTAGCCTTGAGATTGCTCAGGCTTCCTCACAATTTGGATTCTCAAGTCCTCAGACAGTTCTTTGGTCTTCTTTCTTTTCTCCATGCTCAATGTGGACAGGACAGAGGTTGAGTCAACTTTAATCCATGTCAACTGACTGCAAGTATGATTTAGTTATTGCCAACACCTGTTAGGTGCCACAGGTAAGTTACAGGTGCTGTTAATTACACAAATTAGAGAAGCATCACATGATTTTTCAAACAGTGCCAATACTTTTGTCCACCCCCTTTTTTATGTTTGGTGGAATTATATCCAATTTGGCTTTATGACAATTATTTTTGTGGTTTTCCATTGAAGACAAATTAAATGAAGATAATAATACCAAAGAATTTGTGATTGCAATCATTTTTAGGAAGTAACTGAGTATTATCTGACAACATGGCAGGGGTGCCAATACTTTTGGCTACCACTGTATGTCTGCAGAGTGCCTGTGTATGCTGATATCTACACCCATGTGGTCACTGCATGGCAGGATATGTGGTCATGTTGTGGTGATATGTAATCATGGTGTGGTGCTATTACTCAGTCACTATGTTGTGGTGATAGGTCATGGTGTGGCGGTATTATTCAATCACAATGTGGTGATGATATGTGATCATGGTGTGGGGGGGGTATGTGGTCATGGTGTGATGGGTATATTTAGTCACTATTTAGTGGTGATATGTGGTTGTATTTGATCTTTGTATAGTGGTGTCAATGATAAAATTAGACTTGGCTTAGTCATTAAAGGGATTCTGTCGCCAATTTTTTTTACTTATTAAATCAAGCCCCTGACCCATATTCTTTTCCTCGCAGCCGTTTTTATTTCCTGATTGTAGATTTCTCAATTCGGCCGTCTATACATGATTGTGGGGAAGACATTCCTGCTCGCACTGCTTTAACAGCAGTCAGAGAGATACTTTACAGCAGCTTCATGCAAATAGGATTCTTAAGACAGATTCTGTCCCATAGACTTGTATAGGAGAGTTTTCACTGTAAAGGGAAGGGAGCTGGTGAGCTGTAACAACTCCTTTTGTGTCTGGTGGATTCTGTGTTATCTGTACACAATGGTGGCTCCTTTCAGTTTGATTCTGCTGTTACTGATAATGAGCACACTGCTGGAAAGCTCTCTAAACAGAACAGGAAGTGTCAGACGATTATTAGGCTTTGTGGCCAAAGTGAAAACTGCAGGACTTAAGAATTATTAAAAAAAATACTGAAGGTGATATGGAAAATTAAAAAAAAAATTAAAAACCAAACAAAAATTAGTTATTTTAGTAATTTTTTGATGACACATTCCCTTTAAGAGACTCCTCTGTCCTCCACTCATTACCTGTAGTAATGGCTCCTGTTTGAATTTGTTATCAGTATAAAAGACACCTGTCCACAACCTCAAACAGTCACACTCCAAACTCCACTATGGTGAAGAGCTGTCGAAGGACACCAGAAACAAAATTGTAGCCAGGCTGGAAATACTGAATCTGTAAAAGGCAAGCAGCTTGGTGTGAAGAAATCAACTCTGAGAGCAGTAATTAGAAAATGGAAGACATACAAGACCACTGGTAATCTCCCTCGATCTGCGGCTCCACGCAAGATCTCACCCCGTGGGGTCAAAATGATCACAAGAACGGTGAGCAAAACTCCCAGAACCACACGGGGAACCCAGTAAATGACCTGCAGAGAGCTGGGACCCACGTAACAAAGGCTACCATCAGTAACACACCACGCCGCCAGGAACTCAGATCCTGCAGTGCCAGGCGTGTCCCCCTGCTCAAGCCAGTACATGTCCGGGCCCGTCTGAAGTTTGCTAGAAAGCATTTGGATGATGCAGAAGAGTATTGGGAGAATGTCATATGGTCAGATGAAACCAAAGTAGAAGTGTTTGGTAGAAACACAACTCATCGTGTTTGGAGAAGAGAGAATGCTGAATTCTTTCCATATCAGACAATGTGATTTTCGGGATTTGTTTTCTCATTTTGTCTCTCATAGTTGTGGTCGACCTATGATGTCAATTACAGGCCTCTCATCTTTTTAAGTGCAAGAACTTGCACAATTGGTAAGTGACCAAATACTTTTTTTCCCCACTGTATATTTGTATGGATTTATATATATACACAACACATTATATAACTACATATTTATACACTCTAGTAACGACGATGTTGTGTTGAGGCTGGACTGCTGTAGGAAGCTGGACATGATTCTGGTAGGTGGGGTGTGGTTAGAGGCTTGTCTTGGTGTAATGTCATGTATTTTGGTGTGGTTAGGGTGTGTGGCCTGATGTCATATCGTGTGTTTGGGTGTGGTAGGAGGCGTGGCCTGATGTGTTCCTTTTTGTAATCTTAGGTTATATCATACTTGCCAACTTTTGAAAGTGAGAAAGTGGGAGATCTGAAGCTGCAGCGTGCGCAGCGCCAAACAACTGCATGACCACGCCCTCTTGTTTGGTGAGCCATGCCCCTCCAAAAAGCCACACCCACTCCACCTAACTGTGTAACGACTCTGGAAGAGAGCTAAATTTAGGGTTTTGGCGTCACCCAGCTTCCCTGGACTGTTGGATGGTCTATTCAGCATCCAGGAGAGCTGGGAGATACCGCCAAACTGTGCCTACACCTAAACCATTACATTACAATCAATATTTCCACCATACAGTGATTATACAGTGGTATATACCAGTGTACACAGGCTCTGCAGACATTTAAGTGACTACAGTGCAGTAACATGTAGGGACTCACCAGAGACGTCTCCTGTGACTGGAATTGTTATCTTTCCCTTTTCTTCTCCATCCTGTCCAGATGACTTCTTCCGACCACGACTCATCCCTGCAAAATTTACCACACATCTTAGAATAATATTTTTTTCAGCACTTCCCTACCTGTAGCCACCTCTGTACAAGCGATATGGGGTGATAGGTGGGGCCAAAGACAGACCGCAGGGGGCAGGAGACAGGGAGCAGAGGGCAACTTCTACTCCTTGTGGCCTGTCTCCTGCCCATTGAGACCACCAGACACGGACCGCAAGGGGCAGGAGATAAGTGGGCAACTCCTACAGACAGTGAAAAAACACCACCCAGCATATATTTCTCAAGGAATATTCTTAAATCTTCTTAAAACATTCATATTTATTCTTATTTCTTTAAAATGATTCTTTGTTAAACACAGCAAACATCAGATATGGCATAAATATTTAGAACAGTCTTACTTGCGGTCTCATCAGAGTAGGATTTTTCTTGCAGCACTTAAAGGGGTTGTCTCGCTGCAGGGATTGCTTTTTATGTTAAAGATCTTGCAAAAACAAGTCACTTTGTAATATGTGTCCATTACCGGTATCCTACTTATTCTGAGATACCCCCTCTTGTATGGGCTGCATCAGCTTCTCAGGTCGCTATAGCGACAGACCTGTTTACTCTCTCTTGATAGGCTGCCAGCACTGGTTGTTATAGCTACAGACCTGGCTTCTACTGCAGCCTAGTGGAAGCCAGTAAACACGCCCTTGAATTCAAAGTGAAACTGAGGAAACAGGACTGAGGTAAGATGAATCAATGTAGTGAGACAACCCCTTTAAGCTACTAGGCTTGTTGGTTAATAGCTGCCGACATCTTGTCAGTAGCATGTCTGCTAGGTTTCGAGGGAAAACGCCCTTTGTCAAGCATGTTACTAATTAGCTAGCCAAGCCTTTACATAGAGTATATACGTCATCATCATTACCTTAAAAACAAACAAAATTAAAAACATACCAATAGACACCTATTATACACCGTATATCTAAACTCTTTGTTCCATCAAAATATAAAATCTACATACTATTATGGCTTATCATAGCCAGCACTTCCAGCAGCATTCTTCATTTAACCCCTTAGGTGTTGATGTTTCAAGCCTATTGATCCAGTATACTTCAAGATGTAACAGCAAGTTTTTAATCACTGTTTGAACACACCACCTGAGCTCACTAACATTATGGGAATAGTCCATAAAATGACGGGCTACTGAGGATTCACCATATTTTTTGGAACCTTCCTCTTTCATAGTACCTGACTTAGGCCTCGTTCACACGGCTGATTGCAGGGACGGATTTCAGGCGTATTGCGCGCCGTACTGCACTGCAATGTGGCTGAAATCCGTCCCAGGCATTAGGGTGATCCACAGTTCTCATAGAGAAGATTTTCCACATGGACATTTAAGTATGTAGATTACGTTTTGTGTGTTACATTTAAAAAAAACCTTTGACATGAATTGGATACCCCTGTATAGAATGGCTTATAGTATCATCTCGAATTATGCTGTTGCAATTTTCGCATGTAAGACATGGGTATGTGCCTTTCTTTTGTGTACCCAAGAATTTCTGACGCATTTATTTTTTATTTAGTGTATTACCTAAGGTTTTACCCCTGCAGTGTGAACAAATTTCCATATTTTGGATCACTCTGTAAGAGTTTCCAAGCATTACATATAGCTCGTCTGATCATATCAGCATGTATATATCTACATATGATTTACATCATGGCATCTTGTTTCTTACCAACTTTACTCAATCTCCTCACGGGGGATAGATCTAACTTTCCCACCAATACGTCCGACTTCCTTTCTTGGATATCCTCGGGAGATAAATTTCTCAACCAGCTGAACCATTTCATTATCATATTGTTCCAAATCAGAAGAGATTCTGCGAGCCCGCATGAATTGTCCTTTTGGTATTACACGAAAAGTCTGGGGTGCATGAAAGCTATCATATATTAACAAATTGTTTTTGTCTGTAGGTTTACTATATAGGGTGGTATTCAAAATGTGACCATCCCTATATACAGTAACATCTAGATAATTCAAACTAACCTGGCTCCATGTCCCAGAAAACTCCAACAGCTCATGAACACGTCGTCCACGTACCTCAGTCACCGCAGAACTCTGTGGCTAAAGGGACCCTGGACGACATACTCATGCTCTATTTCTGCCATAAAAATATTAGCAAAGCTGGTGCGACAGGAGACCCCATCGAGGTCCCCTACCGTTGCCCATATATAGTATCGCCAAACCGAAAATAATTCCTTTTAAGTATCACTTCCAATAGTTGTAACAATAAAACACTCATGTAATTTGTCACATCTGCATGAGCATGTCGTCCACACACTGAAATACACACACCCATGCCCCACACAGAGATACACATATCCACCCCACACACACCCCTCCCCCACACACTCAAACACCTCCCCCCTCCCCTCAAACACACACACCCCTCCCCAAACACACAGCTTCCCCTGCACTCACCTGTCCTGCTGCTGGCATCTGGGCTACTCTGCTAGAGAGAGGGGGCGGAGCCTCAAAACTGCCGCTTAGCACCGCCCCCTTTCCCAGTAGTGCTCTCGTAGCTTCCTATGACGCTATCAGAGTAGCGGTGGCGGAGGACAGTGGCTTCAGGGTAGTGTCAAGAGACGCTGCCCCAATACTTTACACATAGAAACTCCGGCAGCTCTTCAGCTGTAGGAGGTTAAGCAACCCAAGCAGGGGAGGCGGGACACGGCCCCATTAGCGGGAGCGACCCGCCCAATCCGGCAGTGTTGGCAAGTATGGGTTATGTTAACACAAGGGATTTGGATTCTGAGGTAGATTCAGAGTTGAATCAGCATCCAATCTGAGTAATGATCACTCCTGTGGCCTGCAACAGCCGCAGTACAGAGCAGTCACCATAGGAGTAATGATGGTTCCTGTGACCTGCAGCAGCCGCAGTACAGGGCAGTCACCATAGGAGTAATGATGGTTCCTGTGACCTGCAGCAGTCACAGTACAGGGCAGTCACCATAGGAGTAATGATCATTCCTGTGACCTGCAGCAGTCACAGTACAGGGCAGTCACCATAGGAGTAATGATCATTCCTGTGACCTGCAGCAGTCACAGTACAGGGCAGTCACCATAGGAGTAATGATGGTTCCTGTGACCTGCAGCAGTCACAGTACAGGGCAGTCACCATAGGAGTAATGATGGTTCCTGTGACCTGCAGCAGTCACAGTACAGGGCAGTCACCATAGGAGTAATGATGGTTCCTGTGACCTGCAGCAGTCACAGTACAGGGCAGTCACCATAGGAGTAATGATCATTCCTGTTACACATGGCCTGGTAGAGGCATGGAGATGGTTACATCCCCGGGATAGGCAATTCTCTTGTTTTACACCGGCTCATAATTCTCTCTCCCGACTAGATTTGGCCTTTGTGTCAAAGGAGATATTGCATATGATATCGAATGCAGAATACCTACCTCGTGGGATATCAGATCATGCACCTTTGAAACTGATAATAGCCTCACCAGCGAGGGCCTCGGAGAGGTTATGGAGGTTAAATCCCAGGTGGCTAGAGGTGCCAAAAGTACTGGCTGCATGCCGAGAGCAGGTAGAGACATACTGGAGTATAAATGAGGGCTCCGTAAACCCACTGGTGGAATGGGATGCCTCGAAGGCTGTGCTTAGGGGAGCCATAATTGGAGCTATTGCATCACACAGAGCTGACTTAAGGGAGAAGAGAGGGGAATTGGAAGCAAAAGTCTTGGAGAGGGAAACGGCATATGTGCAGGACCCGTCTCAAGATACTAAGGACTCACTATTAGTGGCTCAGAGGGACTATTCGCTGCATCTGACAGAGTACACTCAGAAGCGACTTCTCATGCAAAAACAATCAATCTTTGTGGAGGGTGATAAAAATGGTAGAGCATTGGCATTTTTGGCCAGAGCGGAAACACCGGTGACAGTAGTGGCTAGTGTGGTTGATGCGGGGGGAGTGGTCTGGTCGGATCCAGGGCAGATTTGTGAGCAGTTTGCTTTATATTATAGGGGACTCTATGCCTCGAAATTAACTTACACAGATAGGGAAATAGCCCACTTTCTAGACACGGTGGATATACCTGTACTATCCAGTGAAGAGACAGAGGAATTAGCAGCTGATATATCGGCAGAAGAGATCAGCAGGGCTATAGGGAAATTGGCGACTCATAAGACGCCGGGACCTGATGGGTTTCCAGCGGAATGGTATAAACAAGACACAGAGCAATGGAGTGGTAGGCTGGAGAGGTTGTTTGCGGCGGCAGATATAGCGGACTCCCTGCCACCTTCCTTCTCTGAGGCAGTGATCACAATAGTCCACAAGCCAGGCAGACCCCCTGATCAGTGCAGCTCATATAGGCCAATTTCCTTGCTTAACCTAGATGCAAAGATTATGGCGAAAGTTTTGGCTATGAGACTAAATGGAGTGATTCTATCATTAGTTGGCACAGACCAGTCAGGATTTATGCCAGGGAAAACTGCTGACATTAATCTGAGACGGCTATTTACCAACCTGCATGTCACCCACACTAATGCGGGGAGTAGAGTGATCGCTGCCTTAGACAACGAAAAAGCTTTTGACTCTGTTGAGTGGAGGTTCATGTGGATACTGTTGTCACGGATGGGGATTCCTTCTTGTTTTATTAAATGGCTGCGCCTATTGTATTTGCAACCCACGGCGAGAGTCAGAGTAAATGGATTGCTTTCTCCCCCTTTCCCACTGGAAAGAGGCACTAGGCAGGGGTGCCCACTCTCACCGCTGCTCTTCGCCCTCATTATGGAACCACTATCAATTATGATTAATGTGCATGACGGCATTAGGGGATGGTTGGTTGCAGGTCTTGAAGAAAAAATATCGTTGTATGCAGATGACATGTTGGTGTATTTGGGAGATCCAAGGGCCTCTTTGGAATGTTTGCTGGAAACGGTGAATACATTTGGGAATTACTCTGGCTTGCGGGTAAACTGGGGGAAATCCATACTGTTTATGCTAGATGACCTTGACCTGAGCTTGGTAACTCCTAGCTCCGCCCTTCAAATTGTCACGCAATTTAAATATCTTGGAGTGATTATACATAAAGATTTTTCTAATTTTGGTGTGCTAAACCTCCAGCCAGTGGTGAGACAGGTGGAGTTGAGGCTGAAGTCATGGGCCAACCTCCCTCTGTCCCTTATTGGAAGGGTGAACGTAGTTAAAATGGTAATATTACCCAAGCTCTTATATATATACAGGGCGGCCCCGGGGTTGATTCCCAAGTCGCATTTCAAGCTGTTAGACAAACTGTTTTTCTCTTTTCTATGGGGAGGCGCCACTCCTCGTCTGAGCAGGGCCACACTTAAAGCCCCACATGACCAAGGTGGGCTTGCATTTCCTGACCTGTATGTCTATTATGTAGCGATCCAGTTGACATATATATCAAAATGGTTCCGGGGTAATACGAATGACCCATCTGTGGTGCTAGAGGCAGCCTTGATAGGCTCACTTGAGGGACTTGCCAATCTGCCTTATAGAGAGGGAAATTGCTTCCGACATTATTATACACCAATGATGAGTGCAGCTGTGTCGGTGTGGAAGAATTTTATTCACCCTTACGGACATAGTGGCGAGGACAGTGCTTGGTCCCCGGTTGTTCCCTTGTGGTGTAACAGGAAACTGCCAGAACTAGTAGAGCTGCCAGACTATGGTTTCTGGGCTGCCCGAGGAGTGAAATACCTTACGCAATTGTATAAAGATGGGGTATTCTTGACATTTGCAGAGATGCAGCTACAGTTTGACCTTCCTAGGGGATCCTTTTTTCGATACCTACAGTTAAGGCATGCGTGTATAGCGCAGTTTGGGGGGATTGTAGTCCAGCTTGAATACGGATACTTAGAGGCCATTTTGAGACGGGTTACCCTTAAGAAGCCAGTTTCTTCCATCTACAAAGCTGTTATGGTCTGTCAGGTCTCCCCTCTGGCGGTCTCCTTCGAAAGGTGGCAGAGAGATGTCCCAGTCTTACCAAATGATGCGCTCTCTGAGCTGAGGACCTCTTGGCGTCTCTCAGTTTTGAGTGCCAGGGATCAACTGATCCAAATTAAGTGGCTCCATAGGGTTTATCTTACACCAGTTAGATTATACCAGATGCATTGCTTGTCCTCCACGGCTTGCTCCCGGTGTGGGGCAGAGAGAGGAACTTTGATTCACATGGTGTGGGAGTGCCCGGTTCTGCAAAACTATTGGCGGGAAATTCACTGTTTTTTGAATAGGACACTGGGTTTCCCTAATGTGTGTTCACCTGAAAACAGCCTCTTAGGTATTGTAGAAGATCTAATTCCGGGTAAATCAGACCGCACCCTTTATCTGCTCTTGCTCTTCTATGCCAGGAAAAACATTCTTTTAAATTGGAAACCGCCCAAGGTCCCTACTTTAGAGCAGTGGAAACAGCTGGTTAATGCGGACTCCCTAGGTACAAGATCACATATGCTGCAAATGGCATCCCCAAGCGTTTCCATACAGTTTGGAGCAATTGGACTGCAGCTCAAACGATGTGAATGGCAATGGATGGTGTTAAGGGGGGGCCAGAGACCGACCGACAAGTGTGAATGAAGATTGATTGTGATGGTGTGAATGTATGACATAGAGGCATGGCATGACTGAAAGCACTTGAGGAGAATACTACAATTGATGGGCGACTTCTATTCCTTTTTGTCATTGCTCATTTATACGTATACTATATATAAATATACTACTGAAACGTGTTTGAATGTATACCTCCTGAATCATTATCTGGACACAGCTGTGTATCATATTATAGTTCATTGCCCATTTCCCCCTTTGAAATTGATCTTCTAACTTTGAAGTACTTTTAATGCCTCTGTAAACTGTAAAATGTTTTTTTGTCTTTTTTTGTTATTTGGAAAATTCTAAAAAAAAAGCCTTATTAAAAAAAAAAAAAAAAAAAAAAATGATGGTCTGTGACCCGAGCGTCACAGTACAGGGCAGTCACCCAAAAGGAGTAAGATCATTCCTTGACCCTGGGCAGTCACTTTTCAGGGCAGTACTATAGGGTTTAAAGATCTCTGGACCCGCAGCAGTCACAGTCAGACAGTCACCCTAGGAGTAATGATGGTTCTTTACCTGCAGCAGTCACAGTACAGGGCAGTCACATGGAGTAATATGGTTCCTGTGACCTGCAGCATCACAGTACAGGCAGTCACCATAGGAGTAATGATGGTTCCTGTACCTCAGCAGTACAGTCAGGGCGGGCACCTGGGTAATGATGGTTCCTGGACCGCGGTTTACAGTAACGGGCAGTCACCTAGGATAAAAGAATTCCTGTGACCTGCAGCAGTCACGTACGGGCAGTCACCTAAGTAATGATCATTCCGTGACCTCAGCGGTCACAGTACAGGGCTCACCATAGGATAATGATGGGCCCCCTGACCTGCAGCAGTACGTCAGGGAGTCCCTAGGGTAATGAGGTTCTGTGACCACAGCATCACAGTACAGGCAGTACCATATGATTTGATAATTTCCCGTGCCGCACAGCCCCAGTAAGGGGAGTCCCCAAGGGGTAATGTGGTTTTCCGTGACTGCAGCGTCACAGTACAGGGCAGTCACCCAAGGGTTTAAAGATCATTCCTGGACCCGCAGGCACCGCAGCAGGGCAGTACCTAGGTAATGATTTATTCCTGTGACCCACGCCCAGTCAGAGCGGTCACCAAAAATAATGAAATTCCTTGCCTGCAGCAGTCACAGTACAGGGCGTCACCCTAGGAGTAATATGGGTTCCCGTGACCTGCACGTCACAGTACAGGGCAGTCACCAAAGGAGTAATTATTCATTGGGCGCAGCAGCCCCAGTACGGGAGTCACCCTAGGATAATGACATTCCCGTGACCTCAGCAGTCACAGTAAAAAGGGGAGTCACCATAGGAGTAAAAGATCATTCCCGTGCCTCAGCAGCCGCTAAGGGCAGTCCCATAGGGTAATGATGGTTCTGTGAACCGCAGCAGTCACAGTACAGGGGATCACCATAGGGGTTGTCTTCCCGGACCCACAGTCCAGTACAGGGATTTACCATAGGAGTTAATGTTTATTCCTGGACTGCAGCATCACAGTACGGGCAGTCACCTAGGGAAGATCATTCTTTGCCCGCGCAGTCACAGTCGGGGAGTCACCAAGGATTTGATCATTCCTGTGACTGCAGCAGTCACAGTACGGGAGTCCCCATTTGGGTTGATGGTTCTGGACCTGCAGCAGTCACAGTACAGGGCGTCCCCATAGGAGTAAAGATGGTTCCTATACCTGGGAGCACCCAGTAGGGCAGTCACCAAGGGGAATGATGGTCCCGTGACCTGCGCAGTCACAGTACAGGGCAGTCACCCTAGGGGTAATGAGGTTCCGGACCAACGCAGTCACGTACAGGGCAGTCACCATAGGAGTAAAGATAATTCCTGGACCCGCAGCAGTACAGTCAGGGGAGTCCCATAGGGGTATGTGGGTTTCCCAACCTGCACAGCCCATACGGGCAGTCACCTAGGGTAAGATGGCCCCCGTGACCTCACAGCACAGTACAGGGCAGTCACCATAGGAGTAAAGAGGTTCCGTGACCTCACAGTCACGTCCCGGGGAGCACCATGGAGTAATGTAATTCCTTTACCTGCAGAGTCACAGTACGGGCGTCCCATAGGGATAATGATAATTCCTGTGACCGCAGCTCAATACAGGGGGTCACCATAGGAGTAATGATGGTTCCTGTACCTCGCAGCCGCGTACAGGGGAGTCACCATAGGGGTAATGATCTTCCCGTGACCTGCAGCAGTACGTACAGAGCATCACCATAGAGTAAGATGGTTCCCGTGACTGCAGCAGTCACAGTACAGAACAGTCACCCTGGAGTAATGAAACATTCCGTGACCTGCAAACAGCCGCAGTAAAAGGGAGTCACTAGGAGGATGGGCCTGTGACCTGCGAGTCACAGACAGGGGGACACCATAGGAGAATGACATTCCCGTGACCTGGGAGGGCACAGACAGGGGGCACCATAGGAGTAATGATCATTCCCGTACCTGCAGCTCACAGTACAGGGGAGTCACCTAGGGGTAAAAGTTTCCTGTGACCGCGCGTAAGTACAGGGCAGTCACCATAGGGGGTAATGATCTTTTTCCCGTGACCTGCAGCAGTCACGTCAGGGCGTCACCATAGGAGTAAAAAATGGTTCCGTGACCTGCAGCAGTACAGACAGGGCATACTGGAGTAAAGAGGTTTTTCCCATGACCTGCACAGCCGATCCGGGGAGTCCCTGGAGTAATGATGGCCTGTGACCTGCAGCAGTCACAGTAAGGGCGTCACCCCTGGAAATAATGAGGTTCCGTGACCAAAAGCAGCACAGTACAGGGCATCACCAAAGGGTAATGATAATTTCCTGTGCCTGCAGCAGTCACAGTCAGGGGGTCACCTAGGGAGTAATGATCTTCTGTGACCTGCAGCAGCCCAGTACAGGGCAGTCACCAAGGGGAAATGATAATTCCTGTGACCTGCCGCAGCCATGCAGGGCAGTCACCATAGGAGTATGATGGTTTTGTGACCTGCAGCAGTTCCCGTACAGGGCAGTCACCAAGGGGTAATGTGGATCCTGTGACTGCAGCAGCCCCAGTACGGGCATCACCTAGGGTTTAATGACATTCTGTGCCTGCAGCAGCCCCCAACAGGGCAGTACCTAGGAGTAATGATGGATCCCCGTGACCGCAGCAGTCACAGTACGGGCAGTACCATGGGGTTGATAATTCCCGGGGCCTGCACAGTCACGTACAGGGGAGTCACCATAGGGTAATGATGGGGCCCCTGACCGCAGCAGTCACATACAGGGGAGTCCCCTAGGGTAAGATGGGTTCCCGTGACCAAGCAGTCACGTACAGGCAACCCTAGGAGTAATGATCATTCCTGGACCTGCAGCAGGCGTACGGGGGACACCATGGGGTAAGATCATTCCCTTTCCCGCACATACAGTTAGGGCAGTCACCATAGGAGTAAAGTGGTTCCTGTACCTGCAGCAGCCGCGTACAGGGCAGTCACCATAGGATAATGATTTCCGTGCCTGAGGTCAAGTACAGGGCAGTCACCAAAAATAATGATGGGTTTCCTGTCCTGCAGCACCACAATACAGGGGAGTCACCCTAGGAGTAAGAGGTTCCTTGCTGCAGCAGCCGCATTGACAGTCACCCTAGGAGTAAAGATGGTTCCCGTGCCCCGCAGCAGTCAAAGTAAGAGCAGCACCTAGGGGTAATGATGGTTCCCGTGACCTGCAGCAGCACCCGTCAGGGGGGCACCTAGGAGTAATGTCATTCCTGACCTGCAGCGTCACAGTCAGGGCAGTCACAAGGATAATGATGGTTTTGTCCTGCAGCGCCAGTACAGGGAGTCACAGGGTAAAGCAGACACATGGTACAGCAGACACAGGGCACAGCAGACACAGGTACAGCGGCACAGGGTACAGCAGGCATAAGGTACAGCAGACACGGGGTACAGCAGACACAAGGTAAGCAGCACAGGGTTGCAGCAGGACACGGGTACAGCAGAAAGGGTACTCAGCATGCACAGGGTTACAGAAGGACACAGATACAGCAGAAACAGGGTACAGCAGACACAGGGTACAGCAGACACGGACAGCGACACAGGTACAGCACATACAAGGTTCAGCAGACACAGGATGTATACAGCTAGATACAGGTTCAGCTGACACAAGGTCAGCAGAGCAGGGTACAGCAGACACAAGGTCATCAGGGGACACAGGTACATGCAGACGCAGGGTACAGCGACGCAGGGTACAGCAGCACAGAGTAACAGCGAGAACAGGGTACAGCAGACGCAGGGTACAAGCAGCCACAGGGTGACAGCAGGACTACAGGTACAGCAGACACAAATACAGCGACCCAGGTCACAGCAGAACCAGGTCCATAGAACCCTGAAGCACCCCACAGGTGTGGGGCCCCGGACAGCAGACACAGGGTACAGCAGACACAGGGTGCGCAGAACAAGGTACAAGCAGAACAGGGTACAGCTGACACAGGTTACAGCAGCACAAGGTTACAAGCAGACCAGGGTACAGCAGACATAAGGTACAGCAGGAGGGTACAGCAGGGACACAGGGTACGCAAGACACAAGGTACAGCAGACACAAGGTACAGGCAGACACAAGGAACACCTCAGACGCAGGGTACAGCAGACTACGGGTACAGCAGACACAGGGGTACAGCCAGAGCAGGGTACAGCAGGGAACTGGGTACTGCAGACCACAGGTTACAGCAAGAGCAGGGTACAGCTAGGACACAGTGGACAGCAGACATCAGGTAGCAGCAGAGGATGTATACAGCAGAACAAGATTACGAGCTGGACACAGAGTACAGCAGACCAGGGTACGGCAGACACAGGGTACAGCAGACACAGGGTACTGCAGACACAGGGTACAGCAGACACAGGTACAGGAGACACAGGGTACTCAGCGCAGCATCAGGGGTTACTGAGACAACAAGGTACAGCTTCAGACGCGGGTTACAGCAGTCACAGGGTACAGCAGACGCGGGTAAACAGACAGGACACAAGATACAGCAGACACAGAGTACAGCAGAAACGAGGGTAAGCTAGACATACAAGGTACAGCAGATGCAGGGTACAGCAGATGCAGGGGTTCAGAGGGACACGGGTACAGCAGCAACAAGGTACGAAGACAAAGGTAAGTAGAGCACAAGGGTACAGCAGACACAGGGTACAGCAGAGACAACAAGGTATAGCACGACACAAAGGTACAGCAGACACAGGGTAACAGCAGGAACAGGTACCGAAGACACAGGGTACAAGACAGACACAAGTACAGCAGATACACAGGGGCTCAGCGACACAAGGTACAGCAGAACAAGGTAAGCAGACAAGGGTACGCAGGAACATAGTATAGCGACACAAGGTCAGCAGACGCAGGAATCAGCAGAACAAGGTACAGCAGACACAGGGTACAGCTGATACAGGGTACAGCATACACAGGGTACAGCAAAGGTAAAGGTACAACAGAAAATGTACAGCACATACAGGGTACAGCAGAAACAGGGTACAGCAGACACAAGGTCCAACAGAACAAGGTACAGCAGAACAAGGTACAACTAGGACCAAGGTACATGCGCAGACACAGGGTACAGAGAGAAGGGTACTCGCAGACTACTTCTGCGCGCTCGTACGCTAGACATCAGGGTACAAGCAGGGAATATAGGGTTACAGCAAAGACACAAGAGGACAGCAGACACAGGGTACAGCAGACACAGGGTACAGCGATGAAGGTGAACAGCAGAACAGGGTACAGCAGATTCAGGATACAGCTAGACAAAGATACAGCAAGTACCACAGGGTTACTGCAGAGCATGGGTAACAGCAGACGCAGGGTACAGCCTGACAATGGGTAAGCAGACACAGGGCTCAGCAGACACGGGGAACAGCAGACATAGGTACAGCAGGACCAGGGTACTAGCAGACACAAGGTAACAGCACGCACAAGGTACGGCAGAGACAAGGTAACAGAGACGCAGGGTACAGCAGACACAGGGTACAGCAGACATAGGGTACAGCGGACACAGGGTACAGCAGCCGCTGGGTACAGCAGACGCAGGAGACAGCAGGACACAGGTACAGCCGACACAAGTACAGCAGACACAGGTTCAGCAGACCTCGGTACAGCAGGAATACAGGGTACAGCAAGGGGGGGGGGGGGGGGGGGGGGGGGGGGGGGAAAAACAAACAAGGTACTGCAGACACAGGATACAGCTGACACAGGGTAGAGCACATACAGGGTACAGTCACAGTTGGCAGGATACAGCAGACTCAGGGTACAGCAGACACAGGATACAGCAGACACAGGGTACAGCAAACACAGGGTACAGCAGACACATGGTAAGCAGCACGAAGGTACAGCAGACACGGGTACAGCAGAACAGGGTACAGCGACACAGGTACAGAAGAACAGGTTACTAGCAGCACAGGGTACAGCAGGCAAGGGTACAGAAGACCAAGACTACAGCAGAAGAAAAAGGGTACAGCAGACCAGGTTGTTACAGGCAGACACAGGCACAGCGAAAACAGGGTACAGCAGGGACACATGGTACGGCAGACACAGGTGTATACAGCAGATACAAGGTTACAGCTGAACAAGATACAGCAGACAGGGTACAGCAGACACAACGTACAGCAGACTAAAGGTAGACGCGACGCAGGGTACAGCAGACACAAGGTACCGCAGACACAAGGTACAGCAGATGCAGGGTACAGCAGTCACAGGGTACAGCAGACACAGTACAGCAGGGACGCTGGTACAGCAGACACAGGGTAAGCAGACTCAGGGTAAAGCAGACACAGGGTAAAGCAGACACAGGGTAAAGCAGAAACGAGTTACAGCAGACACAAGGTACAGCTAGACGCTGGGTACAGCTAGACGCAGGTACAGGCAGACCCAGGTACAGCAGACAGGGTACAGCAGACACAAGGTACAGCACAAACAGGGTACAGCAGACACAGGGTACAACAGACACAGTGTACAGCAGACACAGGGTACAGCAGACACAGGGTACAGCAGACACCGGGTAGAGCAGACGCAGGGTACAGCAGAATCAGGGTACAGCAGACTCAGGGTACAGCAGAACAGTACAGCCAGACACAGAGTACAGCTCAGATCACAAGGGTACAGCAGACACAGGGTACAGTAGACACAGGGTACAGCTAGACACTGGGTTACACAGAACAACGAGTACAGCAAAACAAAGGGTACCAGCAGACGCAGGGTACAGCAGACACAGGGTACAGCAGACCGCAGGGATACAAGCAGACACAGGTACAGCAGACCACAAGGTACAGTAAAACAGGTACAGCAGACACAAGGTACAGCGACACAAGGTACAGCTGACGAAGGTACAGCAGATCAAAAAAGGTTCAGCAGAACAGGGTACCGCAGAAGAGGTACATGCAGGCAAGGGTACAGCAGACGCAGGGTACTGCAGACACAAGTAACAGCAGACCCAAGGTAAGAGGGAGCTGGGTACAGTAGAATAATTGTAAGCAGACACAAGGTAAGCAGGACCACAAGGTTAACAGCAGGCACAGGGTACAGCAGACAAAGGGTACAGCAGACACAGGGTACACCAGACACAGGGTACAGGAGACACAGGGTACAGCAGACACAGGGTACAGCAGACAAAAGGTTACCAGCAGAACAGGGACAGCAGGCACAGGGTTACAGCAGCACAAGTACAGCAGGACACAAGTAACAGCAGTAACAGGGTACAGCCGAACAAAGTTACAGCTGGTCACAAGGTACAAGCAGAACCGGGTAACAGCAGGCACTGGGTACAGCACACACAGGGTACAGCAGATACAGGGTACAGCAGACACAAGGTACAGCAGACATAAGGTACAGCAGACATAAGGTCAGCAGTACAGGGTACAGAGACACATGGTACAGAGACACAGGTACAGCTCAGACAAAGGGCACAGCGACAAGGTACAGCGACGCAGGGTACAGCAGAGGGGGGGGTCATCAGGGTACGAGCAGACGCAGAATGATACAGGAGACCAGGGATACAGCAGACACAGGGTACCAAGCAGACCACAAGAGTACAGCAGACATCAGGTACAGCAGACGCAGGTACATCAGGACGCAGGGCTACAGCAGACGCTAGGGTTAACAGCAGCGACAGGGTACAGCAGCACAAGGTACAGCAGGTCACGTGTTACAGCAGACACGCAAGGTACAGGCAGACGCAGGGTACAGCAGACACAAGGTACAGGAAAAACATAGGGTTACAGTCTCAGGGACTAAATAGAGGGTACAGCAGACACAGGGCACAGCAGACGCAGGTTACAGACAGAACACAGAGTATCAGCAAACGAAACGGTACAGCTAGAAACACAGGGTACGCGAGGGACAGCAAGGTCAGCGACACAAGGGACGCATACACAGGGTACAGCAGACACAGGGTACAGCAGACGCAAGGTACAGAAGGCAAGGGTACAAGGGACAGGGTTACAGCAGACGCAGGTACAGCAGAACACAGGGTACAAGCAGACACAGGGTACCGCAAGGCGGCAGGGTACAGCAGAACAAGGTACAGCCAGACAAAGGTACAGCAGACCACAGGGTACAGCAGGCAACAGGTCGTATCAAGCTAAGCGCAGGGGAGACAGCAGGACAAAGGTAACAGCAGACACATAGGTACGCTGACAACAGGTGACGCAGCACGACAAGCGTACAGCGAAGAAGGTACAGCAGACATATGTACAGCAGACCCAAGGTAAGCAGACAGCAAGGTACAAGCGTGACCCATGGTAGAGCAGGGACACAGGTACAGGCGAGAACAAGTTACAGCAGGACAAAGGGAAAGCAGACACAGGGGACAGCAGAAAACTGTGGTACAGCACAGACAAAAAGGTACGCCAAGCAGACACAAGGGTACAGCAGAACCAAGGGTTAAGGAGCCATAATGTACCAGCAGACACAGGGCACAGCAGACACACAGGTTACAGCAGACACAGGTTACAGCAGATCGCAGGGAACAAGCAGAACGCAGGTACAGCAGTACTCAGGGTACAGTTAACACTGGGTACAGCAGACACAACGTAAAAGCAGAGCAGGTTAACAGCAGGAATAGGGTACCGCAGACAAAAGGTACAGCAGGACACAGGGTACACTCAGACACAGGGTACAGCAGACACAAGGTACAACAGACACAGGTACAGCAGACACGAGTACAGCAGAGAAGGGTTACAGCAGTACGAAAAAAGGTTACAGAGACAAAGGGTTACAGGCAGACGCAGGGTCAGCAGGACGCACAGGGTACAGCAGACACAGGGTACAGCGGAAACAGGTTACAGCAGACCAGGGTTCAGACAGACACAAGGTACAGCAGGACAAAAGGTACAGAAGACAAGGGTACAGCATGACACAGGATACGCAGGACACAGGGTACAGCTGACTCAAAAGAGGTACAGGCAGACACACAAACAGGTTTACAGCAGACGCTGGTACAGCAGACACAGGGTACAGCAGAGCACAAGGGACAGAAGCACAAGTGTCACAGCAGACAAAAGGTACAGAAGACACAGGTACAGCGCAGACACAGGATTCAGCTCCGTCCAAAGGGTACAGCAGACACAAGGTACAGCAGGACACCAAGGTAAGCAGAGCAGAGTAAGCAGACACAGGGTACAGCAGAACAGGGCTACAGCAGACGCAGGGTACTAGAGAAACAGGGTAAGCAGAAGCAGGATACTGCAGACACGGGTACAGCAGATCACGGGTACACAGCAGACGCACGAGTACCAGCTAGGACAAGAGTACAGAAGACACAACGTACAGCAGACGCAAGGTACAGCAGACACCAAGGTACAGCGACGCAGGGTACAGCAGACACAGGGATTACAGCCAGACGCAAGGTAAGCAGCAAGGTATAGAAGATCACAAGTACAGCAAGACCAAGGTACAGCGACACAAAGGTACAGCAGACACAGGGTACAGCAGAGCCACGGGTGCAGCGACACAGGGTGACAAGGCAGAACACAGGGTACTCGCAGCCAGGGTACAGCAGACACAGGATGTATACAGCAGACACATGGTACAGCAGAAACAGGGTACAGCAGACACAAGGTACAGCAGACACAGGATGTATACAGCAGACACAGGATACAGCAGACGCAGGGTACAGCAGACGCAGGGTACAACAGGCACAAGGTACAGCAGACACAGGGTACAGCAGACACAAGTTATAGCAGACACAGGGTACAGCAGACACAGGGTACAGCAGACACAAGGTACAGCAGACACAGGGTACAGCAGACACAGGGTACAGACTAAGTGGGTACAGCAGACACAAGGTACAGCAGACAAGGGTACAGCAGACACACGGTACAGCGACAAGGTACATGCCCGCACAAGGACAGCAGACACAAGGTACAGCAGACACAAGGTACAGCAGGCACAAGGTACAACAGACACAGGGTACAGCAGACACAGGGTATAGCAGACACAGGGTACAGCAGAAACAAAATTATACAGGAGCCGCAGGGTCAGCAGACTCATCGTACAGCAGACACAGGGTACAGCATACATGGTACAGCAGACTCAGGGTACAGCAGACACAGGGTTACAGCCAGGCACACTGCCCCCCTCCCCCCCCCCCTCCCCCCCGTCTACAGCAGACAGTGGTAAGCAGACAAGGTACAGCAGACACAAGGCTCAGTCAGCACAATATTACAGCAGACAAAGGTTACAGCAGACACAGGTTACAGCAGACACAGGGTACAGCTGACAAAGGTACAGCAGACACAGGTAAAGCAGGACACAGAGGGGTACACAGGCACAGGTACAGCAGAACAAGGTGCACAATAGCAAGGTACAGCAGACACAGGTACTGCTAACACAGGAAAAGCAGACACTAGGGCTACAGCAGACACAGGGTGTCAGCAGACACAGGGTAGAGCAGACACAGGGTACAGCAGTAAGCAGGGTGCAGCGAGACACAGGTACAGCAGAAACTGTAGGTACAGCAGACACAGTAAGCAGATAAGGGATACAGCAGTACACAAAGGTTAGAAGACAAAAGGAGTGTAAAGAAGACACAGGGGTAAAGCAGAACAGGGTTACAGCAGACAGGATACAGCAGACGCAGGGATACAGCAGGACAAAATGTACAGACAGACACAATGTACAGCAGACATAGGGTACAGCAGACACAGGGTACAGCAGAGCACAAGTATGGCAGACACACGGTACAGCAGACACAGGGTACAGCAGACACAAGGTACAGCAGACACAGGGTACAGCAGACACAGGGTACAGCAGACACAGGGTACAGCAGACACAGGGTACAGCAGACACAAGGTACAGCAGACACAAGGTACAGCAGACACAGGGTACAGCAGACACAGGGTACAGCAGACACAAGGTACAGCAGACACAAGGTACAGCAGACACAAGGTACAGCAGACACAAGGTACAGCAGACACAAGGTACAGCAGACACAAGGTACAGCAGACACAGGATGTATACAGCAGACACAGGGTACAGCAGACACAGGGTACAGCAGACACAAGGTACAGCAGACACAGGGTACAGCAGACACAGGGTACAGCAGACGCAGGGTACAGCAGACGCAGGGGACAGGACACAGGGTACAGCAGACCAGGGTACAGCAGACACAGGGTACAGCAGACACAGGTACAGCAGACACAGGGTACAG